>CAUYTI010014349.1:0-12646 GCA_963575145.1 Galago senegalensis | reverse complement strand
GGCTAGCATAAATATATATGTACATTTTTTTATCATAACATAACAAATATTGGCAAGAATGTGGAGAAATTGCAATCTTTGTGTTTCACTAGTGGAAATGTAAAATGGTGCAGCTGCTGTGGGAAACAGTCTGGCAGTTCTTCAAGAAAGTAAATATACAATTATTATATGTTCAGCAATTCCACTACCAGGCATATACCCCAAAAGAACTGAAAGCAGGGACTCAAAAGATACCTGCACACGATCTTCATAGTAGCTATACTGACAGAAAAAAATGGATAACTAAACCGTGACATAGACACACAATGGGATATGGTTCAACCCTAAAGGGAATGGAATTCTGACACATGCTATAATATTAATGAACCCTGAGAGCATTATGCTTCATGAAATAAGCCAGACACAAAAGGATAAATATTGTCTAATTCCACGTATACAAGGCACCTAGAATAGAAAAATTAATAGAAACAGAAAAAGTATTCAAGGTTGGCAGGGCACTGGGGGAGACTCAAACAGGGAGTGATTGTTTAATGAGTACAGAGTTTCTGTTTGGGATGATGAAAAGTTTCTGGAAATAGATAGTGGTGACGGTTTTACAACACTATGAATGAATGTAATGCCAAAAGAGTGGGGAGTCAGGAAGTGGAGGAAGAACAGAGCACCAAAACGGGGAGAGAAGAAACCAAACAGGGATCGTGAAGAGAGTGTATATATACAAGGACGAACTGGGGGGCACGCATGACTCTGACGTGGGAAACTGGCATATTCATCAAACCTGATGGTAAACGTACAAATGTAGCCCTCAACTATCGCAGACTGTAAATAATAAAATGCATTGCTCTAGGATGCATGATGCCCTGCAGGCCCTAACTTCACCACAATATAACGTATCAGTGTAGCAAAGTTACACTTGTTCTTCATGAATATACACACGTAAAAAAAAAAAAATACTTAAACATATAACCAACACATTGAATCCCACAAATGCATAAATGTATTCATGATCTACGTATACATGACTTAATAAAAAAAAATTTTTAAATAAACTTTATGAACGAAAAGTAAGCATGTCAGCTAAGCACCCTGCCTGAACTTGGAGATGCAAAGTTAATAATTTGTGATCTCTACATTTAAGAGAAAAGAAATAAAAACACAAAAAGAAATAGCAGATGTTTTAGCTACTAAAACATATCTATTTGAATATTCAACATTTCCACGTTTCAGAAGGGAATCATAGTTCCAACTCTTTACCTTTACTTTGCCAACATTTCCTTTTGTGCTCTATGCAACCTGCTTGTTTTCAGAAGCCAATTTATTGATATTTATTGTTTAAAAATTTGTTTTAGGTAAAAACTTAAAAGAATTATACATTTTTGTTATTTTATTTCTTTGCAGGCCATGTTTATATTAATTATTTCTTGAGATTTTAATGGTAGACATGGCCTCTTAAAATTCATTTATTCATTGAGTAAAATGTTTCTAAATAATTATGTTTCTTTTTCTCTTGTTGTTTTTTTGTTTTTTGTTTTTTTCCCAGATTGATATAAGGGTACACTTAGGTTACACTGTTTTCATTTGTTAGGTAAAGTCCAAGTTGTAGCTGAGTCCTTCCCCCAGGAGGTGTGTTATATACCATTACATTGTGCCTATTAGGTAATGGCCACAAATCCCCTCCTCCTTCCCCTACTCCTCCCTCCCCCCTCCCCTACTTGAATGTGCTTGTGTCTTCCTCTCATGTGGGCGTGTTATTGTTCACCTACTAGTTTCATATTAATATTCAGCATATTGGATACTCACTTTTCCATTTTTGTGATACTTAGGAGGATATTCTCCACATCTATCCAGGTAAATACAAAAATATAAAGCCTCCATCTTTTTATGGTTGAATAGTATTCCATGGTATACATATACCATAATTTATTTATCCATTTATGAGTTGATGGACACTTGGGTTGTTTCTACATCTTGGCAATTGTGAATTGAGCTGTGATGAATATTCTAGTGCAAATGTCCTTATGGTAAAATGATTTTTTCAATAAACCATCATTTCTTAAACACCTACCATAGCCCAAGCACTATATTTGATGCTTGGACAGAGGAAATTGAGGGGAAGGAAGAGAGACAATTGAAGCAAAAAAGGAAAGAAAAAGACCCAGTCATTTTTCTGCAAGGAACAACCAGTCTAATAGGAGAGATAGGTGTATATATTAGTTATAATACAATGTGAGGTGAGCCAGGACACAAACTTGTGATTACGGGAGCCCAGGGGTAATGTCACTAATCATGTCTCTGAGTAAGGCACAGTATTAGACATCAGGAGCTTCAAGAACATGAAAGAATATGTCCCTGCCTTTCAAAATCGTATGACTCTGTAAAAAAATTAAATGCACACACACAAATAACTATATATCAAATTAGTAGTTATGAGTACCATCAAAGCGATACAAAAACTGACATTTCTAAGATTATCCTCACATCTGTCTAGGAAAAATCATATTGCCCCTTCTGGAATATATCCAGCACCTTGCTGACCTCTTCACATACATAATTTTCAAATTTGTGGGTGTAAAATTATAGTACATAGATTCTAATATATGGCCCCAAGTATTCCCACCTCCTAATACTCATATTCTTGAGTGGTTCTCCTCCCCTTGAGTATGGGCAGTATCTGAGAATTTCTTCTAGTTATTAGAATATAGCAGAGAAGAGGAGATGTTATTTCTTTGATCAACACATATGAGACTATAACAATTGTCTTGCTCGGAGATACTTCCTACCTTGCTGGCTTTGAAGAAGCAAGAGGTCACCTGGTAAGTGGCTGAGGGTAGCCACCAGCCTCTAACCAGCAAGAAACTGATTTCCCCTGATTATACCAGGCCAGAAGGAACTGAATTCTACCAACAATCATGTGTGCTTGGAGGCAGATCCTCCCAGTCAAGCTTTGATGAGATCAGAGCCCTAACTGACACCTTGATTGCAGCTTTTAAAAGAGTTCCTAAAGCACAAAACCCAGCAAAGCCACGTCTGGACTCCTGAACCATAGACACTGTGAGAGAACAGTTATTTGGTGTTTTAAGCCATGAAGTTTATGATAATTTTGCATTCCAAAAATAGACAACCAAAACAGATATTATTATGCCATTTTCAAATACAGAAACTGACATTAAGATCACAAAGGATCAGAAATCAAGCCCAAAGCCACGTCCAGATAAATTTGATTATATTGCTTTAGAGAAAACTGTATTAAAAGGCAGATATGTGCAGAGAGTCGTAAAGTACATGGGGGGGGCATTTCTGACTGATGGAATGTCTCAGGTAGAGGCCAGAGACATGGGGGTATGTGCCATGTTTAACAATGAATGCCCAATTTTACTGGAAAAAGAATACATCCATGTAACCATGCTTTCCCCGGATTTCCCTGGCCCATGGGAAAAAAGAGTGTTACTTCATCAGTAATAATATGAATATCACTGACTCTTGCCTACATTGGCTGGATGCTAAGCCTCCAGGTTACAGCAAAGTGTCTCATGTTATATATGTGCCCACCTGTGAGAGCCGTAACATCTTTTTAGCCACTGTTAGTATTTAACAGGAAGTAATGACCAAAGGAAAATAATGGCCATAAGAAACATTTTAAAGACAGTCTAAACATTAATGCCAACAGACTGGATATAAGAAAATGTGAAGAGGGAGAAGATAAAGATCACCTGAAATTTCAAGACTGGCAATGAGGAGAAGCTAGTTTAAAGGAAAGGTAATGATATTGAGATGCTAGCAGGAAATTCATGTAGAACCATAAACCAGTCATTGGAATCTCAATCTGAAACTCAAGCAATGTTGTAATAGCTACTCCAAAGGGCCAATAGTCTTTTAAGTAGATGGGATCACCAAGGAAGTGAGTTCGAAGAGGTAAAGATTACAAATAGCATTAGGAAGACGTCGGGTGTGTGGGAATGAGATGTATGATCACAATAGCTTCTATCTGACAGAGACATCAGGGTTGACTCTTCAACATCCCTTCCATCCTGATGATTGGGGGAACCACCTAGACTAATGAATTTTTTGGAGAACAATTCCTATATTGAGCCAATCATATTAAAGGAAAGAATTCATATTTTTGAATACGGAGAGGTTTTCTAGATACGACCACAGGAACATGATGCAACAATTGCCATGGGCAACATCCTTGAGTGGAGCCAGTGTGAGAAAGACGCCAACTGAAACAAAAGGGAGAAAATAAGAGTTCATAAGAAAACAAAACCACAGCTCTGATGTCCTTTTTCACAAGTCTACTACGAAATTAGTAGATGAATAACAACATGCCAACACAAGAGAAAAACACAATTAAATTCAAGTGACGGAGGAGGAGAGTGGAGAGAGAGAGGGGAAGAGGGAGGAGGACTGGTGTGCTCTCACCTAACCTGTACAATGTAAGGGCACACAGCACCCCTCCTGGGTGAAGGGCTCAACTACAACTTGGATCTTACCCAACAAATGCAAACAATGGAACTGGATCATTGTACCCTCATATTATCTGAAATTTTTAAAAAAAAAAGAGTCTACCTTCCTCTGGGCTTCTTAATATATAAAATGATAGATATTCTTGTTGTTTAAAAGCAGTCCCCTGAAGGCAAAATTTTTCCGACCAATTGTGCTATTAAGAGAATTCAAATATTTCAAACAAGGAATGAAAATTGGTTTTCACTAGTTGGGTAGATTGTAGTTTGGGTCATCATTATTTACCCCTGCTCCTCATTACCTGAAAGAGGACTATATTTCCTTCCCCTTGGCATGTGACTATGCATGCCTCCTGTGACAGGAACATGCAACCTTCCTTCAATGGGAACAGACAGCTGATTATGAGTGAGCTTATGCTACATCTGAGCAAGTAGTTTAAGAGGCATTGCAGGTGTCCACCAGCTTTCTTATCCTTTCCATCTGCCACATCCAAGATTGGGGCTGCCTTTCACCTGGACTCAAAATGAAAAGAAAGGCTCGGTGTCCATAGCACAGTGATTATGGCGTCAGCCACATACACCTAGGCTGGTGGGTTCGAATCTGGCCCAGGCCAGCTAAACAACAACGACAACTGCAACAAAAAATAGCATTGTGGCAGGCGCCTATAGTCTCAGCTACTTGGCCGGCTAAGGCAAGAGAATCGCTTAAGCTCAAGAGTTGGAGGGTTGTTGTGAGCTGTGACACCACAGCACTCTACCAAAGGAGACATAGTGAGACTCTTATCTCAAAAAAAAAAAAAAAAGAGAGAGAAAGAGAGAGAAGACAAAGCCTAACAGAGCAGAAAAGAGAGAGCTATTAGGGCAGCAACCAATTCCCAAGTGACCACACATCATGTGAAGAAAAAAATAAATATTTGTTATTTTAAGTGATTGATACTTTTGAGTTATTTGTTGCTGCAGCAAAGTTGACTAATATTTTCATAGAAGACCCATGAAAATCTTCAGAAAAGCAGGGGGGTTTTGAATTGGTTTTGACAAGAAACAAATTCCAAGATACTAAGAAAAAGAAGAGATAGTGGGGAAGAGGAAGGTTTCTCTCCCACTTAGAATACAGAAAGTCTCAGAGCATGTCACTCACCCTATGAGAAAATCTTTATTAATGTACAAAAGTCATAACATTTCTGGATCCATCACAGAGTTATAGGTCAATACAGTAAACTAAATTCCAAGGTTGACAAGCTCTTCCACTGAGAAATGTGATCCACAAAATATTTCACATTTGGTAGAGCATGGTAGAAAGGGATGGTGGTCATAAAAATGGTTAAGAAGTAGGTGGTATAAATGAACTTCCCCAATTAATAGTGGTAGGAAAAAAGCAAAACCTAAGATAAGGAAAGAAATGGAAGAGAACACCCACTGCTCTACCATATTCAAGTTCCTGGCCTGAACAAATTGTACTCAAGGGTATTGAGATAACTTGCAAATGGGATTTCCCAGCCACTGACAGTGACTTTTTGAGATATCAGAGAGAATGAAAAGGAGAATGTTAAAAGAACAGAGATACAATTACAACTATCAAGAAAAGGAGGTAAATTTGCAGACACCAGGGCAAGAAGCTTGACCTTAAATCTAAGCTACTACAGCAAGTGACTGAAAGGCTGTTTGGGAGTCCCTAGAAGACAATGTGAGTTAGCCAAGAATAGGCCTTCCATCATTTCTTTCCTAGTAGGTCAGAAAAATCCATTGGCATGATATATTTGAACTTATCAAGACAAGTGACAAATTCTTTCATAAACTTCATATACACAAGATGGGTTTATATGGACTAGAATAAACAGAGAATAAGAACTTTAAAAAAAACAGGCACCATAGAAATTTGAAAGGAAAACAGTTCCCATTATAATGAAATTCAGGAGAATGGCTTTGTATGGGGGGAGGCTATTCAATTAGGGTAAGAAATTAGTGTGTTCACTGCCAGGATCAGCTTAACAACAGCAGCAATAACGTATTTGGCACTTAACTATGTGCAGTTATGTGCTACGCATTTTCCATATGTTAGCTTTTTCAATCTTCACCACAGTCTTTTAGGTGGATGCTATTTCTCCTTTTACAAACAAGGAACCTGCGGCTCAGAGAGGATAAGCAACCTGCTCAAAGTAATACAGCCAGGAGGTGAAAAAAGTGGAAATTAGAAGCTGGGCCTCACTCTAAGAGGTATGCTCTTAAATATCACCCTCTCCTTGAGAAAATGCCAGGCACCTCTTCAAAATAAGACAGCCATGTGGAGAAACCAATGTAGACCTGGTCTGAATAGGAAGAAGCCTGGAGAAACAGGCGGCAGTAGAAAGCCATTCGCACATCAGGCAGAAGGGATGGATAACGGGAATGAAGTGACAAGGTAACAGGAGACCAGGTGTAGGGACTTGTTGGTTTTGAGAATGGAGGGAGAACAGGATGGTAAGAATTGTTGCTAATGAAGCAGATTAAAGACATTAGAAATTACACTTCCATGGAATACTTTGCCCAATCCACTTAGTGCCCTCAGTGTTACTGGTGGACATAAACAGACTGGTTGATAAAGGCTATTACACATGGCTACTCTCAGAGATAATTTCTGCAGCCCTCCCTTTTAAGAACTTTATGACTCATAATAAGTTCCTAATTCAAATGTCTGGTGTTCCACACAAATGCCAAATTTTCTTCATTGATCCAACAAGGCTAAACATCACATCAAGTTTAATATTTTTTTCAATATATATTCCATTAATCTAATCTCTTTTATTTATACCAATATCATATTTAAGCAATGGCAACATATTTACATAAACTTTTAATTAGTAAAAGATGTTGCTATTGTATGTTGTTATATATCACAGGAACCTAAGCATTGTAATTGTTCCAAACTTAATGTGCAGTGATATATGCTATTTCAATAATAAAGCTGGAATTTCAGGAAGCAATCAAAGTTTATTAGTAAATAGGAAAAGGCTCCAAGCAACAGAGGTTTTTAAGGTTCTGTGGCAAATGCACACAGATATTAGTACAGCTGAACAAACCAAAGGTTTCACTATGAACAGGAAACTAATATTATAATGCTTGTATACCGTATGATGTGTCCACTTTATAAATTTTAGATTTAAACAGTACAAAAGAAACACAGCTTTTATCTAAATCTCTGGAACCAGTTGATCACTTGCTGAGTGCAAGGAGAATCTAAAGTTTTCTGTCATTTATAAGCAGTTTCCTGCCTTAAATATAAAATCATTGGCTTACACAGTGAATTATTATAAATCTCTCACAAGCTTTTAAACCAATCAGTCAGGCTTAGAATGCAGTGATTTGAAGAATCATAGCTCTGAGGCTTTGGGGCCTCACTGTGCAAGGGTAATAAATGTAAATGATTTTGTAACTTGTAGAAACATAGGTTAGTTCGCTCTTTACCTCCCAAGGAGCAACTGGGTTTGACTAAGTAGGTTTACTGTGATCCTAGGGAAAAAAGAATCTATTATGTCATTTCTTCCCTAGGATTCTGAATCCTGGGGAAAAGAATAATATAAGAAGCAGTTAATCTGTTAAGCACACAAAGCTTACTATATAGAAAACTGTCAATCAGAAAACCAAGGTTCCTTATGTAATTTGTAGCCTGCCCATTGAGAAAGGAATCTTCCTAAAGCAATGTTCTTTAAGTGGTTTGTTTCATTTACCTAGTTTTCCCAGCTCTGTGCAAAAGAATCTTGACCACAATAATCAAAGAATATTCATCAAACATCATCACCCTTCTCAAAAAAGAAAAAATTAATTTGTAGTCTTTATGACATAAAAGTCCAATTTGAAAATAAATCTTATGCTGAGTTCAAATCATGTTTTTGGCACTTTGAGACTTAATTTCATGAACACAGCCAAAAGATTTACTGAGAACAATACAGACATTTAAAAATGAGAATTGTACACACACTACCCTACAGTTAATTAAAGTTTAATTTTATATCACAAAACTATAAGCCATGTAAAGTGGGATTTAGATTACATTATACTTATCATCTACTGTCACTAGAGACCTGGGGAAATCTCTTAACCCAAAATGGATAATAAAACATAACTATTGTAGGTCTGGCCTGGATTTGTCATCTTGTGTTGTTTATTTCTGTTGACAGTCTCAGAGGCTGTGGTCATGTCCCCTAGTGTCATCTGCAAAGTCATATTGTCATGGTATCAGAACACTTTTTAGTCTTTGTTTTCTTCCTCAATTTTCAGGTTATAAATAAACAGATTTCTCACGCAGGCTTTGCCAAATTCCTGGCACTCATCACTTCTGCTTCCTCAAGCCCTCGTTTGCCCATCCAGGCCTTCTGCATGCTTCCCCTTCACCCAGTGCTGGAGCAAAGAAGGCCGTCCTAATACCCTTCCAGTAGGATGCCTAATTGAAGTCCAAATGTCAAGGAGAGGGAGAAATAAGTCCGGAAAACTACATGGGGAGAAACAGAGAAAGCATGAAATGTTCTAATATGAAATGTCTCACCCTCACCCTTCCAGTCCCCCCTCAGCTCCTACTACAGTTGTCTGGTGAACGCTTTGCTCCCGTTTAACCACTTTGTGTGTGATATCATGTAAGCCAAGCCCACTAACTCCAAAGGCTGAAAACTGCACATTGCCCTACTTAGGCAATGATTTCTACTTTAATTCTGAGGAGAACTTTTGTGGAAGGTAGGTCCCGAGCCCCCTGAAAAGAGCCGCTTTAGAACAGCATCTGAACAAAACTTAAAGATGGACTGTCTGGTTGGGGTATATGAAAGCACAACACTCTCTCCAATTAATACATTTTTCTTGATATGCCTTTAAAACTATAAGGGAACTTGAAATGTTCAAGCCACAAGAAGCTGGCGTGGAATCCACTAAATATTCATTTCCATAGAAGAATCAATATCATATATATCAAAACAATTTTTTCTTTGAAAATTTGTTAGAAAGGAGGGGGGAATGGGTGGAGGGAGGGGGTTTGGAGGGGGTTTGGAGGGATCACTTCTGAGCTTTATCTTATAGGGGTACAAGTGAATCTTTCTAAGAGTAGAATGTGAATGTGAACGTTTTAAAACAATAACTGAAAAAAATGACATGAAGGCTGTGTTGACCAGTTTGTTGGAAGTATTTCGGATTGCATGTGAAAACCCCACATTGTACCCCAGAAGTGCATTAATGTACATAGTTACCATTCAATAAAAAAATAAATAAATAAATAAAAGAAAATTTGTTACAAATTCTAAGAGTGATGACTCTTAGAATGCAAGAAATTAAAAACAAACAGAAATTGACTGAAAGCTTAGTTCAAAAAAGCAACTTAGTAGAAACAAGAAAATTTAAGCATAAGATACAACATTTTGAATACAGTTTTATAGTTTTACAGTTTGACCTTATTTCTCTCTTTCATCCTCAAACATGAAAATTTTAAAAACTTTGTATGTTAGTGAAAAGCATGTATTGGTGTATGAATACTTACCAATTTCATTATTTAGCATTTGTTGTTGTTTTAGAGTCAAGGTCTTATTCTGTTGCCAGGCTGGAGTACAGTGGCACAATCACAGCTCACCACAGCCTTGAACTTCCGGGCTCAAGCAATCCTCCTGCCTCAGCATCCTAAGTAGCTAAGACTACAGGACTGGATTTTTTTTATTTTTAATATTTTGTAGAGATAGAGGTCTCAGTGTTGCCCAGACTGGTCTCCAACTACTGGCCTCAAGCAATCCTACTTCTTCAGCCTCCCAAAGTGCTAGGATTATAGGACTCAGTCACCATGCCTGGCTGATTTTCATTGTCTATTAGAACCTTTAAACTTTGAGTGATGTTTTCTTAAATTATATAATTATTTATATAAAATATTGATAAAAGTAAAATTAATAACATCAGATACCAAAAACCCTATCATCTCTGCTTTCTCATATATTTCAAATATATTTCAAGAGAAAATGGGTCCAATAAGATCTTATGAAAGATTCTTGTTGAATATAAGCAAAAACTTTCAGCACTATGGTAAAACAATAGGATGAGCATATAGGAGATTATCGAATAACTTTTCCTAGAAATGTTTCCAAAAATCACTTTCATGTATTTTTTAAAATAGAATAATTAATTTTCTGAAAATACTTGGCCTGATCAACGGATTTCTCCAAGGTCTCACAGAAACAATTCTGGGCCTTCTTTTCTGTATATATGTGTGTTGAGACAGGGAACAAATGAACACTGATGCTTTTCCACATTTACATTCTTGCTACAAGTTATATATGTACTAAATATTCCACTAAAGCTTTATGTCTATGAATTGAGCTTTACATTTCTTGGTCGAGTTTTCAACCATTATTATGTACAATTATCTGGTTACATAGTTTATGAGTTAATTTATTACAATTAATTATTGTTCATGTAAAGTTAGAAAATGTGATCTTAAAAAAACTAAGTTTAAATATAATATCACAGAGCCAATATTTTCAACAGTAACAAGAATCGGGTAATAAATAGCTCCCTTTGATCATTGTTTTTAAAGTCTTTTGAACCGTGCTTTGATTAGTTCTATTTAATATTTAACATCTGGTTAGTCAATTTCAATCTGCAGGAAACACTGCTGGAAAAATACTATGCTGACTAAATACATTTATAATACTACAAAGCTGACATGTAATTGATTTTAGTTCCCATAAAAGGATCATGTTAACTTTCCTTAATCTATATATTTGTATTTTGTGCAATCTAGTGAATTCACACCAGGGATGCTAAATTTTTATTTCTTATCAATATTTTATGTAAAATTGATAGGATTATATTTTAGTCTAAGTATCACTTTCCAATTTTTCCCTGAAAAGAAAATGACATATTAAAAAATATTACTGCACAGCTGTTGCGCTAATACAGTAGAGGTTTACTGGCTGGCTCAGTACTTCAAGTCACATTGAAAGCTATAGTGTAGTGAAACATTTCCTGTAAGCTACCAGACCTCAGAGAGATTTTTATATTCTTTTTTTTTTAAGTTGTTCAACTTTATTTCCTGCAGCTCTGGATTTGTCTGGTTTTATTTTAAGTAGTATCTAATTTAAGAAATTGAGGCTTCTCTCCTCCTTAAATAAAGCAATGTGGAATGATGAAAAGAGATTGTATCAAATAAATAGATAAGTAAACATAAAGTAATGTTTGCAAAGATTCATTAAACTAATGTTTTGGTTATTAGTCATGTAATATTATTTCATATGTTGCATATTTAAATACATAGGAATGTCAAATGTCTGATTTATAGGAATTTCTAAGTAGGCTGGCAATTTTGTAAGACGGAAATTTGGGTTTGTCATTCTAACATTGACTCAACTGTCAGAGGAGTTAATGTTTTTAGATAAATAAAACTCGCTTTTAGTCTATTTGGTTTCAAATACCCATTGTGTTGAAATTAGTGAGTTTTCTTCTAATTTCCTTTATGTGCAGAGAAGTGGGTAAAATCAAAGTGTGATACAAAAATATATAAAATGTATGATGACAATATTCTCTGAGCATGTGCTTGATAACTAATAAATAGCGTACTTTATAGATAACTAATAAATAGTGTGCTTGATAATAAATATTGATACAGTGCAATGAAATCTCAAATATAGCAAATATTTTTAATGCGTATAGTAAAAGCTAATTTAAAGGAGGTGACTGAATGGTATACTGTAGTGAAGTACTGTTATTGACATTCAGCTTTTATTTTCTTCTGATACTATTCTGCTATTGTTGAAACATAACTAGCTACGTTGCTGAACAAAAACTGGTGTTTGTGGTCAGGACATTGGCTGTTATTCTGAGTGAAATTCAGGAAGCATGGGAGAGTTTGCAGCCAAGTAATGATACTATCTGTGTTTGTTCTCTGTGGCTGCCATGTTGAAAATACACTATACATGGCTCGGGGCCTATAGCTCAACTGGCTAAGGCGCCAGACACGTACACCTAAGGTGGCAGGTTCGAATCCCCAGCCTGGACCCACCAAACAACAATGACGGCTGCAACCAAAAAATAGCCAGGCGTTGTGGCAGGCATCTGTGGTCCCAGCTACTTGGGAGGCGGAGGCAAGAGACTCGCTTGAGCCCAGGAGTTGGAGGTTGCTGTGAGCTGTAATGCCACGGCACTCTACCCAGGGGGACAGCTTGAGGCTCTGTCTCAAAAAAAAAAAAAAA
>CAUYTI010014341.1:0-40930 GCA_963575145.1 Galago senegalensis | reverse complement strand
GAAATGATTCTTTCAAGTCTTAATCCAAACTTTGGAAAATCAGATACTGCCCACAGCGGGGGTGGAAAATGCCCTTTCAGGATCATGAATTAGGATAGTTAAATGTAATTCAAAGATTGATGTAAGAAGGCAAAGTGTTCTAGAAGGAAATCGATTTTTCCTTAAGTTAGCAATGAAACTATAGGGGGAGGGAAAAAGGAGGGGGGACTGGGGGGAGGGAGGGGGTTTGGAGGGATCCCTTTTGTGGTGTGTCTTATAGGGGTACAGGTGAATCTTTTCGAAGAGTAGAATGTGAACATTTTAAAGCAATAACTGAGAAAATGACATGAAGGCTGTGTTGACTAGTTTGATGGAAGTATTTCAGAATGCATGTGAAAACCCCACACTGTACCCCAGAAGAGTATCAATGTACATAGTTAACATTCAATAAAAAAAAAGAAAATAAAATAAAAATAAAAAAAAAAGAAAATATAAAATTGTGACATGAAATCCACTAGTTATTAAACGCCGTACATTTCTGTTCTTGGTTATTTTATGAAGTTGACAAGTTGGACCATACAAAGCCTCTATATCAGCTCCTTTAGGAACAAAAGGATATGATTGTGCCTTCTGTTCACAGTTAGAAAATGTGAGCTATTCAGGATATAAAGAGAACTGTGGCAAATCAATCAAAAGAAAGGTGGTTAACATCTGAAGTTGTAACATCAAAAATTTTGGAAACTGGATGAAGAATCGTGTTACAAATTCTTGGCACGACCGGGAGACTTGACAGGTGTAGGGGGAAGATAGTGTGAGATCTGACAAGGAGGTAGCTGGCATGGAGGTTGATCAAAGGCAGGCCAGGCACAAGCTGTGTAGACACCTGGTTCAGGTGTTTGTCAAGGTCAGGCTGGGATCTGGGAAGGTGGTTCTTATCAGGCCATAAAGACCAGAGGTCAGATTTTTAGGCAGCAAAAGAGGCATTCAAGTGTGGGAAAAGAGCTAAATGCCTCAGATAAAAGCTCCTCTAAATTAATCAGCAGCATTTGTTCCATAGAAGGATTAAGCATTTTCTTCTTCCAGGAAAATATTTACTAAAGGGGCTACTTAATGGCTATGTGATTTCCTAACTCTAAAGACTGTTGTAATAAAAATATATCAGCTTTGCATTAAAGATTTCAAAGTCAGTTATCCAAAATAAGCAAAGTGGGGGAAAAAAGGATAAAAGTATGATAATTAGTAACAAGTAAAATCAAGATAAGGCACACAGCCTTGAAACATAAGCAAGATGTTAATAATGATTATTCTGAAAAAAAGGACTATCCAAGTAAAGGAAGGAAAAAACACACTGGAAAAAACGTAGAGCATATTTGGCAAAACTTGAAAGACCTGGGCAGATTTTAAGTATATGAGGCATGATTTCTCTTAAACATTTTGTATTATTTCTATACAGAGGCCATTTAGAAGCTGAACTATTTTCAAATTCACTTCCACCTCAGAACCTGCGACTAAGGACTAGCTGATAGTTCTAAGAATCCCACACCACTGTCCAAGGAGGGTGAACCTGACGGCCTCGAGGAAGACCGCAGGGCTGTGTCCTCCACCAACTCTAACATCAAAGGGCACAGACAGAAGAGAATCAAAGCTTTCACGGGGAGAAGAGGAAACCAGGAGTAGCGTGTCTTTTAGTAGAACGCTTCAATTAACTATAGAAGCTTTCTCATTTGAGATGCTCATTTGATTTGTCTAGTATTAAATCAATAGTTTTTCAGAGCTGGCCGATGCCTTGACTTGCCCCCATCTGTCCCATCTTTAGGGTCTCTAACTTCAGTGTTGAGCCTTCAGAAGTACCTAAGACATTATTTCACAAAGACATTCACTTGGGATTGTTGATGGGCAACTTTTAAAACTAACGCTTCTACCACAGAAGTAAAGATGAGCAAACTTCTTATCAGAATATCCCAGCAAGAGCAGCTTGCTCTTCCTTTTCAAGTACTATATTAAAACATTTGGTAATTTAACGACCTGTGAAAAGAAATACCACTTATTTAGTATCTGTTATGTGATAAGTAGTTTATTAACTAATCTACTCTAGTGTTTATTCATGTCTTTTGAAATTATTTCTAACCCAGAACTTTTATCATTTAGAGTAACTCTAAAAGATTTCACAAAACTAATCTCAGTTTCTGCTGAGAGATAAGTAAAAATGCAGTGTAGTTGTGACCCCCCACGTGACATCAATTTATAGTGGCATCGCTGAGATAAATGAACAAATGCATTTCTCGCCCTGCAGAAATTATATTACTGCTAAAATGAACAAGTGATTTTACTTCAAAACAAAATTAATAGGAATTCCCAAAAATGAGATATATATGAATATTCACCCGGAAATTAACAAGGCATCTTTCTCTTTCAGGTGAGAGCTTATTTCCTGAAAGACTCAAAGATCAACTTATGAGTAAGTTTTGCTGTTTTATTAATTGTGGGCTTTGGTATATTCCAGTTGAAAACAACCAGAAACATTTCTAATAGACCATAATTTTTAAGTATTTGCTTCTCATTCTTTGAGAATGCCATCTTTATTCTCCTGGCTCTTGCTCATTTTCTAAGGCCTCCCTCACTCTCCCCTGTTCCACAACTCCTGTCCCTTATAAGCAGTTTCTGGCCTTTAACTCCAGTTTCTTAATCTAAGTGCTGTCAATCACTCAGCCCTTTCTTTCAACATTCTCGCTTCCTCTAAGGTAGAGGGATAGAAGCTATTTTTAATTCATATGTTCCTAATCATTATTATATTGACTGCTGGTGTACCTTTCTCAGCGGTATCCAGTGAAACGTTTGATGCAATGTAATTTACCGTCGGTGTAAACATTGCCCTTTGTTTCCTTCTTTGCTCTGTGTCTTCCTGTTAAAATACAATTTCAAACATTAATACTTCTGTCACATTTTTCTACGTAATAGTCAGGAAGTGCACACGTGTCATGTTCTCTTCAAGTCTAGCTCATTATTGTACAAAAGAATCAAGTTAAAAAAAAAGTCACTCAAGGATGATAAGAACCATTGCTGTCCTTTTATTAACCGTATGATGACATTCTGATGCTAACAGGTTGTAACATAGGTACAATTTTACAAGAAGGTCTGCTTCCGTTTTTATGGACTTAACCATGAATTGTTAAGTGTTTGTGATGATTGCCCAGAGAAAATGAGTTTGTACCTACATTCTGTAGAAAAGTCTTTTGCTACTTAAGGGGAAGACTCAGCATTAAGACCTATACCATTTGAATAATCCCATGGGAAGAATCCTGCACATCCCCTAAGACATATGAGTAGGGAAGTAGGGCAGGTCAATAGAAAGAATGTAACATAATTTTGAGTGTGTGAATACGTATATTTTGGCATATGTTTTATAAACATAGTATGTGTTTGTAAATGTGCTTTATAAGTTTTTACTTTTGAGTAAATTTAAGATAAAAAATAGAAATACGTCACAGCTACCTTTCAGTACTTAGAACATAGGCCTATCTGTGTTCAAATTTATTGTCATAAACACATATCTCTTTTGAAATTTTAATGAACAGGGACATTAAGTATTTTTCATGTTTATGCATTTCGCATTAACTGTGTGGGTCACGAGAGTCTTATTTATTCGGTGGTAACACAGAATCCTAAAACCTCAGCGGCATTCAAAACCCAAAACACAGGCCTTCCCCGTGCTATTTGTCTGCAACACATTGTCCAGGATGATGGAACTGCCGGGCTGGAGAGTGTACGGTTCCGCAGGCAGAGGGAAAGAAAATAATAGAAAACTGCACTTTGGTTCTTAAAACTTCTGATAAGAAGTGACACACATTGCTCGTGCTCATATTTCATTGGCTAGAGCATATTATTTTCCCATACCTGTGCTCAGCAGAGCGGGGATGAATAATCACTCTTTGGGGCAGGGCACTGCAGATATGGGTACGGAATCGGGCTCTTTTCAATTCCCTGCTACTTCTTTGCCCTTTGAAATTAATAACTGCTCCTTGAAGGCCAAAAACATGCAGAAGACCGTTTAGCTCCCATTAGTCCCATATTTTTTCTATAAGAAAAAATAGAAGTCTCACTGATTGGCATATTGCTGGGTTCACAGTTTAATTTAAATTGATTGTGCACGTAGATGTCCATAGTATGGGCTGTATTTGCATAGTACATATCTACTACTCCAGCACAAAAAAGGGGTGCCCAACACAAAAAGGAGTGTCTCTGCTGCACACTGAAGAATAAGAGTTGTCTTAGGCCACACATCCAATACACAATCACTAAGGGAAGCTGATTTGCAAAAAAAAAAGGTTCATAAATACTTTTCATGATCACTGACACCACAGAAAAACAAAACAAAACAAAATCCTCACAATGCAGCAGGCAGCCAGTCCATGGGCCTTGGTTGGACATCCCTACATACATATAAAATTTTCATCTGCCTACAATTGATTCAGCTAATCACAAACAATGTCTGCTTTAACTTGATTGGTATTTTAGGATTTTATTTAGTCCTCACTTCTGACCATTATTCTGCAACAGAAAGCTTCAAATATACTGTAATCCAGCTGAAATTAGAACACGGTAAGGCAGATGTTCCCCTCTTCTTCTTGTTGTCTTGAGACAGAGTTGCCTTCTCTGAGCCTGGGTAGAGTGTTGTACCATCAGACATGCAGCAACCTCAGACTCTTGGGCTCAAGTGATCCTCCTGCCTCACCCTCCTGAGTAGCTGGGACTACAGGCACTCACCACAATGCCCAGCTAGTTTTTCTTTTCTTTTCTTTTCTTTTTTTTTTTTTTTTTTTTGCAGTTTTGGCCAGGGCGGGGTTTGAACCCACCACCTCAGGTATATGGGGCCGGCGCCCTACTCCTTGAGCCACAGGCACCGCCCTAGTTTTTCTATTTTTAGTAGAGCTGGGTCTTGTTCTTTCTCAGTTTGGCCTGGAACTCCTGAGCTGAAGGGATCCTCCTGTCTCAGCCTCCCAGGGTGCAGGGATTACAGGTACGAGGAGGCACCACACCCAGCGAATGTACCACTCTTAATCACATCTTGGATATAGTACAAGGGAGATAAAGGCAGAAGATACTAAGCTTACCTGAGTACAACCTGTCCAAAGTGCATATAATTTGTGATATCATTTCCTGATATAAAATTTCCACTTCATGGGTAATTTTTATTCCTTTCAACGTATTACACAATGTTCTAAGTTTCAAAATGTCATTATGTAAACTTTTAAAAGACCATTTTATACACTAATACTTGTCAAGTACTAAAGCTTGAAAAAAAATCTTAATTGTTCAATAGCTACTGGGTTACTGAGGAAGACTGCAAACACAATAAAAAATCTTCCTAAGAAACAGAAATCTAATTGTGTCAAAACTTTTATATAATAATAAATTCAATTAGTTTGTGCAAATGGAGATTTCTACTCATTAATGCTTTAGTTTTTTTCCCCCTAAATTTAATCATGAAAAGCTTTTAGAGGTCAGAATGACTGACTTTTTTACATTTTGTCCTACAAAATTCCATGATTGGCAGAACCGAAGTGATTGTTAAAGACCAACAAACACAAGCATGGAGGCTGCATTTAGAACCAACTGTTAGTTGGTAACACTTAACACAATGATGCGGTAAAACAGAAAAAAAAACACGCACAAAAGCTTACGATGCATATTATTATAAGAGTAAAACATGATTTGCCAACACTTTCCTAGAAGGTGATAATCTGAATGGAAATTGATAGGGGAAAAGGCAGCAGGTACCATTCTCTGGTATCTTCAAATCATGGCAAACTGAACGTGGGGGGCCCACAGCTGAGTTCCTCTGTCACTGGGTAACCCCGTGTTTCGCTGAGGAATGCACAGGAAGTGCATATGACAGGTAAACTCTAATACTGAGGAAATATTAAGAGGTAAGTAGGATGTTTAAAGAACTCCCGTCATTTCTGCTCACAACTATTTCCTGAGTGTCTAACGTGTCATTCCCTGGCCCAGGTATTAGGAATACAACAGTGATCAAACAGACAAATGTCCCGTCCTCGTGGAGATAAATTCTAGCGAATTAACACTTACATAGAAAAACTATA
The DNA here is from genome assembly GCA_963575145.1 of Galago senegalensis. Taxonomy (NCBI): domain Eukaryota; kingdom Metazoa; phylum Chordata; class Mammalia; order Primates; family Galagidae; genus Galago; species Galago senegalensis. The sequence goes on along the minus strand of CAUYTI010014341.1, from coordinate 34,850 downwards.
GCCCTCAAAAATTAGTGTTGGGGTAAAAAATAAACTCTTATTTCTCAAGTTTAATGCCAACTAATGTTATATTTTGCTATTCACAAAATTGAAGAGAGTGCCAAAAAGTATATACATTTTGAGAAAGAATAACTATATTAAAATTGTAATGCAAAAGTCACATATGACTCCTGCAATTATGAGATACAAGATAACAATATACACGATAACAAATGTTACTAGCATATATTGTGTATTATAATTTGAATAGTTTTCCTGTCTTTTTTTTTCTGAGACAGAGTCTTAAGCTGTCACCCTAGGTCAAGTGCCGTGGTGAAATCATAGCTTATGGCAACCTCCAATTCAAGAGATCCTCTTGCGTCAGTTTTTTGTATATTTAATAGAGATGGAGGAGGGGTTCTTGCTTTGGTTCAGGCTGGTTTTGAACCTGTGAGCTCAAGCAATCCACCTGCCTCGGCCTCCTAGAGTGGGAGGGTCTGGTCACCGGCCTATTTTTTCCTTTCTTAAAATGTGTATACAGAATGTTGCTTAAAGTGTTATTCATGACTTGGCAATTATGAATTGAGCTGCAATATACAACCTGGTGCAAATATCTTTGTTGTAAAGCGATTTTTGTTCTTTTGGATATATACCCAGTAGAGGAATTGCAGGATTGAATAGCAGGTCTACTTTGAGATCCCTAAGTGTTCTCCAAACTTCTTTCCAAAAGGAATGGACTAGCTTGCATTCTCACCAGCAGTGCAGAAGTGTTCCCTTTTCTCCACATCCACGGCCTGCATCTGTAGTTTTGGGATTTTGTTAAGTGGCTTACTCTTACTGGAGTTAGATGATATCTCAAAGTGGTTTTGATTTGCATTTCTCTGATGGTTAAAGATGATGAGCATTTTTTCATGTGTCTGTAAGCTGTGCACCTATGATGGAGACTTTAACTCTTTTATGTTTACATGGATGGAGTTAGAACATATTCTTCTTAGTAAAGTATCTCGAGAATGGAAGAAAAAGTATCCAATGTACTCAGTACTATTATGAAACCAATTTATAATCACCCACACTTTCATATGAAAAATAAAACACAGTTGTAACCCAGGATGAAGGAGGGAAGAGGTGGGGATGGGAGGGTCAGGGAGAGGTTGGATGGAGGGAGGGTAAACAGTGGCACCGCAGCTATGGTGCGTATTGCAAAGGGTACACGTCAAACTTATTAAGTGCAGAGTATATATGTTTTAACACAATAATTAAGTAAATGAGGTGAAGGCTATGTTACCCAGTTTGATGTAAACATTCCAAATTTTATATAAAATCAGCACATTGTACCCCATAAGTGCATTAATGTATACATGATTCAAGTCAATGTATTTGTGACTTGATAAAAAAATAAAGTGTTAGTACAATTCTTCCCTTATTATTGGTTGAAGCGTCTGTTATCAGTGTAGCTATTAATCTGTTGTAGGTTTTATTTTAGTGCTGTCTTTAAAATTCTTATGCTTTTGATTAAAACATTTTTACTAAAAATTATCTCGACGTAGGCATTTTAGTATATCACACTTACTATATACCTTGGTATCTGTAGTCGTAGATTTATATATCTTTTACCATTTCTGGTAGTTTCTCACACGTACCCCTTTGAATGTATTTGTTTCACTCACTCTATCCTTATTTTCATTCTTGTAGATTTATATTGTCTCATTCTATCATTAACATAACTTATTTTCTTCTTAACAAATTTCCCTCCTTTTTTCTGTATTGCATTTGCAATCATATATTCAGATGGATCTTCAAATTCAGCAATTCTGTCTTTAATTCTTTTTAATCTGCTAGTTAATCCATTTATTAAGATTTTAATCTCAGTGGGTAGCATACAGTTATAAACTTTTGGTCATTTTGATACTTTTTCTGCTGATTTCCAATATTCTTTTATAATCTGATTTTTTAAATATTATCTTCTTTTTAGCTTTTATTGCATAATAATTAATACCCCCTATTTATATTTCCACTGTTTGAAATTTTGAGTGTTTGTCACTATGATGTTGTTTGCTAATTTGGTCACTGGATCACTTATTTTCCCATTTTTTTTTTTTTACTTTAAAAATTTTAAGTTTATGTTTCATTCAGTGTAATCCATGGGAATCCTGAGGGTCAACATTTGTTCTGTTGTCCTGTGGAGATGACCGGCATTTGCTGTACAGTAATTTATCTGACACCTCACTCATTCTTTTGAGAGCCTAGTTGTATGAGTTTGGACAGTTAAGTTCTCAGTCTTATCCCAGATAAACAGCTTCACACCTCATGGCTGAATATTTATCACTATGGTCACCTTCGAGGTACACCCCTGGCGAAGCTTTGCACTGATGCCAGCACCTAGTCCACACTCCAGAGCAACTTTGGAACTCCTTTTCTGGAATGGCAGTCAGAGGAGTCAGTGTACCAAGGTCTCACATTGACGTTCTTGAACTAATCCTAGTCAAGGCTCTACATTGCTGAAGATCACTGTGGTCACCAGATGGCCAAGCGGAGTACTTTGAGGGTAACAAATTGATACTTAGCAATGAGGTATGGAGCATTTTTTCTAAGATGAGTTCACCACCTTAATTGATCTTCTATGTAGAAAATTCAGTCTCAGTTCCTCACCGTATTGTGGACTCAAGGTTTCCTTTCTAGAATTGCTGTTAGAACTTTAATTGTTTATTAGCTCATTTTTTTTTTCTTAGCAAACCAGGGAAATTCTCAAACTTCCTTTTCATTCAAGTAATACTTTAAAAATTCACCATTATTGTACCACACTCAGGGTCTGATCATATGGTAAGAAAATTATGATGGAGAAAATGAAAGTCAATCACTTGGTTCTGTAGTCATTAAAATATAAGGAAAAAATAGCAAGTAGTTTCTGGTAAAAGTTTTATGGCTTTGGTGAATTAGAAAACCATTGATTAACAATAACTAATGCAAAAGGAATGGAAAAATTGAATAACATTTTTGTCTCACAAAATATTAAATCATTAAATAAAAAATAACTTCTACTGGAAATTTCAGATACATATGCTTTTACTTGTGAAACAACTTTGGAAGAAATAAAGGCAAACATAAACTGTCCTAGAAAATAAAGAACAAAACATTTTTTATTAAATATTCATTAATAAATAAAAAAATTTACCTTCCCCAGTAATGCCTCTGTTAAACCTCAGTTTATCATTACATTTTGGCAGGTTCCACGAGTGTCCAGTTACTACACTGGTCTCATAATAATCCTTGATTACGATAGTGGTCTAATTCTGACATTTAGAACCCATTTTTTCATTAAAAATTTCCAGTCTTGAACTTGGTTCAGAGATTACTGCTTATTCTCTTTTATAGCACAGGTATTTTTCATGGGATTTTCTTGGAGAGCCATCTAGTTTCAACTTCACTGCTGAGAACTGTTCACTGGTCAGCCCTGTCAGTAGTACATGTCCCAATGACCCCTTGCCTGGCTGGGTGTCTCACTAACTTGGAAGTGCTTCTGATTTTTGTTCCTTCAGTGACTTTTGTGTTCCTTGACACAGAACCATAGAAACCAGTAGACTCCTCTTCCAGTCTCTAAGGGCCTTAGTTTTGGCAGACGCCCTAAACTCCTTGGGTTTGTTTCATGTTACGGGTCGTGTTTCCTATAGAGCAGACTCTTAGGAGGATACTTGCATGCAGGAAGTATTTTGGGTAGTCCTCTCAGGATCATTAACCAAGACAAGACAGCTGGAAAGTGGTGGAACTGACTTTCAGCAGGACTTATTTAGCTATGGCATGTGTGCGTTCTCATCTTCCCTGAACCACATTGTTTCCTCAGGCCTCACTCAGTTCTGCGTCAAGCTGTGTGTCTCCTTGTTATTTTCCTGAAGTCTGCGGTATGCAGCATCCAAGGTCATGACCATGGTGGATGAAGTGCTTCCTAATAAATTTTACAGGTTGGAATACATCTAATACTGAAGCCTGACTAAAAGTCTGAGATAAGAAAATTATACACAAATGTCCCTCAGAAACATAGTCTCAAAAAATCCTTGGCAAAAAATGGCAAGTACAATCCAGCAAAATATAAAAATAAGAATGTACAATGACCATTGAAATTTGTCTCAAGGAAACAAAATTGCTTTAACATTGGTAAATCAATGTAATTTTTCCATGTAATAAAAGAGAAAAAAATTGATTATCTCAAAGATGGAACTCAAATAATCTAATAAATTTCAACTCCTATCCATAACAAAATTTTAGCAATTTAGATCTTGAAAGGAATTTCCACAATCTAACAAAGTGGAACAAAGCATTTTAAGAACAAATGAAAATAAGTAACAATGTATTTAATGATGATATATTGAATATTTTTCTATTATGATTAAGAAAAGGCAAGGATGTTCAATGTTACCACCAATATTAAATATTCATTTCAATTAAAAGTTATTTAGAGAGGTATCAGTAGGAAACTAATGCAAGGAAAAAACACAGAGATTAGAATGAAAAAATTAAAAATGTCTCTAATAGGGCACCTATAGCTCAAAGGAGTAGGGCGCTGGCCCCATATGCCCAAGGTGGTGGGTTCAAACCCAGCCCCAGCCAAAAATAAATAAATAAATAAATGTCTCTAATATGGAAGACATATTCTTTGCATCAAAAGCTGTAACAAACTGATGGAGGGGAGTCACGAATGTGCAAAATTAAACCATTCTTGACACACACACCCCACCGTTGGTATACAGTAAAACTTTAAATAATTATTAGAATTATAATAAAGGATGTTAATAAGAATGTAGGTTACAGAGTCAATACACATAAATCAATCACGTTTTTATATAATAGTAACAAATAGAATATCTCATAAAGTCATTTTTATATCAACAAAAAGCATTAATTAAATAAGAATAACAAAACACATGCAAGACTTCTGCATTGTAATCTGTAAAACATTATCAAGATAAATTAAGGAAGACCTAGACAAAAAAGAGTTAACTATATTCATTTATGGGAAATTTTAATGTTCTTGCTATGTTAATTCTCCCTTTATGATCAATACATTCATGAAAATCCCTCTCAAAATTCCAGTGGCTTTTTAAAATGATAGAAATAAGAAGCTGATTCTAAATTTTATGTGGAAATAGAAAAGATCTACGAGAGTACAAGCAATCTTTTAAAAAGGAATAAAATTTCACTTTATTTCAAGAGACTTACTGTAACCCAGGGTCAATGTAAATATAAACAAACAGACCAACAGCAAAGAACGGCCAAGCCCAAGGTCAGCTCTACGTTAATGTCTGTTGGTGGACTCAGGAAGAAGCACTTCCCTTCTATTCTTCTTTTGTTCTAATCGCCTTCTGGATAATTGTATTAGAAGAAGCTAATAGAGAGTCCTAGTCAACCCAGAGGAGGAGATGGGGTTGGGCATTCACAGTGAGAAATTTCAAAACTGACCCAGCATCTTTGACTTGTATCCAAATGGAAGAGACATATTTCGATACTTTGTTATTTCCAATATGATGCACGGCATCCTTTTGGAGATTTAGTTATCAAGTTAAGTGGGTTACTGTCCATTCATGTTCATGAAGTTTTCCTAATAAACAAATACTGATACTTCTCAAACACTTTTTCTATATCTAGAGAGATAATGTTAATTTCCTTCTTCATTCTGCACCTGTTGAATTATTAATTTTTAAATCTTAAACTATAATTTCTAGAGTGAAAAAACTAAACTTCAAAATGATATATTATCTCTTACATATCACTAGATTTGGCTTGCTAATATTTTGCCTATGATTTTTCTATTTATATTCTTTACATCTCAAAGGTTGATATTTTCCTACATTTTTCTTTCTTACACTGTTTTGGTTGGTTTGTTTTTTGTGTTAAGTTTATATTTGTCTCAGAGTTTTCCCCTGTTTCTATTTTCTAAAAATGTTCTTGCATGTTTAGAATTACTTACAATTTGAATATTCTGTTAACCTCATCTAAAAATCCAACTGTTTCTAAGACTTTCTTTTGGGAAAATTTTTCCCTATTCAATTTGCTTAATAGATACAAGATTATTCATCTCTTCCATGTTTCATTAAGTCATTTTTACAAGTAATATTTTCCCAAATTTTAAAAATGTGTATGTTCTCAGAATATATAGAAATTAAAGTATATAAAAATATGAAAACATAAGTAGATAAACATTGAAATATTCATTTGATAACATAAATTAGTAATTTAGCACTATAATAGTAATATGTCATCTATATGCGGAACTGCTTAACAAGTCACATAAATTAGAATAAATCATTATCACACCATTCTGACATATTCCAATTCATTTGTTGAGTGTTAGAAATTTCTGTGCCCTCTTTTGTTTAATGTGGCTGTTGCTGACTAAATTATGCCTTTTCATGAGCCCCATTAAACTGATACTCATCAAATCATTTGTGGTCCCTTTAGTAGGAATTTCTCTTAGCATCAGTAGTGTATTAACTGTGAGTCCACTAAGAATAAAAGATACAGTAAAAATGCTCGATATTTGTGTAACTGACTAAGTTGCTGTAGGAGAATCCTGGAGCCGTCACCAAAAAAAGGCTCACAGTGGATGGTGTGAAACAACGTAAGTTTATTGTCTCAGAGCTCTGGAGTCTAGAAGTTCAAAGGCAATGCTCTCTCTGAAACCCACAGAGGAATTCTTTCTGGCTTCTTCCCAGCCATGGTATGTCTTGGCCTGCAGCTGTTTTAACTCTAGTCTCTGCTTTTGTGATCACGTGGCTTATTCCGTGTCTGTGTCTCCACATGGCCACATTCTGGGGACATCAGTCATGTTGTATCTTCTACTATACTCCAGTGTAGCCTCATCTTAATTGATTATATCTGTAATACCTTTATTTTAGGATATTAACATGTCTTTCATGGGGGAACATAATTCACAAGAGTTAGTAAATAGGATTTGGGGGGACATATGTAAAATTTATCTACACACGACTCTTCAGCTCGCTGTGGTGCATGGAGCTATGGTGTTGGCATATTTCCCTGGTCTCTGGCTTATACTTTCCATTCTGCCATTCAGACTTCCATTTCCTTGCGGGTAATTTTGTCTTTTTTCTTTCCTGGATAATGTTAGAGACATTGCTTTGTAGCTCATATTTTTGCAGTTCACTATATTCCTTAGGGGTTAGAATTCATTTTATTGTAGCCTGAGATTCACTAGGTTTCATGAATATGTGCTTGGATACCTTTTCACAAACTCTGTTGAGTTCTCTCCACTTTTCCAGAATTCTTATTAGGTTAAGTCGACTATACGTGTATGTCAGCCTTCAAACTCTCCCTGCACATTCCTCACTTCTCAGACGGTCCCCATATCTTTCTTCCTCCGTGCTACACTCTGGATAATTTATTTGGATCATCCTCCAATTCCTTAATTCCGCCTTCAGATTTTCTGACCTTTACCAAACTAAATAGAAGTTTTAAATTTTAATTTCGTAATTTGATTCTTTCGACTTTGGAAGTAGCATATTTAGTTCTCTTTAAAATATGATCAGTTTTAGTGTTTCTAACTTTCTATAAATATTCAAAACCATGCATCTATCTTTAAATACAATGAATAGTTATTTTATAGTTACACGATAATAATTATATGTCTAAAGTATCTAAGAATTTTGCTGACCAGATATTCTTTGAGCAGCTCTTACCCGTGACACTGTGTTGACAACATTTATTTTTATCTGAAACTTGTTGGTTCCCTTGTAACAGTGTGTGTGGAAATTCATTTAGTACAATTCAAATGTAATCCTTCCATGCAGAACAATGGAACACCTGCCTAGGAAAATTTGGATAAAACTTCTGGCTCTGGTATGTCTAGTCAGCTGTAATTTGGGTGGCAAATCCTTGAGAGGGGTGACCTGGAGTGACAATCCCATAGCGTTTTTCCTTGCTAATTTTACTAGCAGCACAAGGAGTGTTTCTTACATCACTGGACTGGGTATGTGGCCTGTTCGCTTCTGTTCCACCTTTAACCTCAGTCTGCAGCCTTTGACGTTATCTGTGCTAGAACTTTGGGTTGTCTCTTTCCATCTGAACACCAAAGAGTGACTTCTAGTTTCTGAAACAGAGCTCCGATTAAAGGACTTCAACCCTGTCCTATTTCTCTAGACGTCTGCTTTACTTTAGATACTGACATAATTATTTCTCACTGTCTTGTCTGTGTTTTTATGCTTTACAAAGCTTTGAAAATATATATCACTGAGCATTTTTAGATGTTTGCAAAAGGATTAGCAAAATTCCTTTCCAGCCTTATTACTAAACATGTAATTCTTGCTTATTTCATTTTATTAGGTGAATAACCAGTTGATCTGAACCAAAGCAGTAAATGCATATTTACTGAGCCATAAACAGTCTTAAGTACTAAGTTATAAATGTACGTGAGCCATATTTAATCCTTTAGCTTTAAAGGTTCATACAGAACACCAAACATAGCAACTGTCATATGTTTTAAATTGTTACATCGTTTTGTAATAAGTGATTTACATTAAGTATACTAAAGGGATAGTTAGGGAAGATTAGTATAATGGACATGATTAGTTGGCAACACAGCAAAAATAAAAAATACACTGAACTCTAAATAAGATATTTATTCAAATTATACATTATAAAAATGCTTATATTAGTCGCTCATTACATTGGGAAGAACATTAGTATTTTCAGAGAGTGAAAGAGATTTAAATAGGAAATAACTGGAATGTGGAAGAGATAAACAAGGAAAGTAGTAATTCCTTTAAAATATTTTTAACATCACGGGCATTAAAAACAGTTTCAGACAGAGCTACGAAGTGTTTCTGAGAATTCACTTGGCCGATCACTTATCTACTCCAAACTTGCATTGTTCTGACAATGGCAGGTGTCCCCCACTGGCCCCTGGCTGCCTTTCCTACTGCGTCAGTCTGACCTGCTCCATCCCCTTTTTTCTTTCACAAAATGCAATCAACAGCCATTATTAACTAGCTATGACTGCTTCACTTCCATTGTGTTTCAAGAATGTGCTAAGCCTTTCATACACATCATTTGACTTAAAACTCACAGAAAACCCAAGAGTTCATTCCCTCATTAACCCATTTTAAAGTGAGAAAAATGAGTTAAATGAGGTCACATGATGAATGAACTTCAGATATTAACTAAATTTTATTTGACTCCAAAGACAGATGCTCTCCTGCCTCCGCAGTGATGAATGTGAGAGTAAGGAGTCATATTATAATATGACTCAGTCGTGTTGTCCTGCCACACATACAGGTCTGTTCTCTCCACCTGTTCTCAGAGAAGTTCTGTGTGTCTGTCACACATTGTAAGCCACATATTAGTGATGGGTGATTGAATGTCAAAGTAGTGTCACCTTCAGAGAGCAACAGTGGGAGAGTTACAGAGGTAATTGAAAAGGAAATTCAATCTTTGGTCACATCATGGTAACACTGATGAACATACTTTCTGATCAGTGGTAAACGCTGACAATCTCCTTTCCTCTTGTTCCCACATTCACTTACACAGTTTGTGGAAGAGTCTCGCTTGGGAAGCTGAGAGAGGCTGGAAATATTTATACTAATACTTTACGAATATGCGTATTTCCATGTCGCAGGTACAAAATAGAACTGGGAAGTTTGTCCTGCCTGAAATATTGGGGGCAGGCAGGGAGACAGTAGGATGAAACAACGAAGGAAAAATGACATTCAAGTTGATGTGGCCAGTTTGCTTATTTTGTAGGGAAACTGTGTGAATAAATTATATCTTTACAAAAAGTGACCGTGGCAATCGAAGGTATGTTTTGAAGATGACATAAATTCCTAAAATATAATCTTATACTTACTTGTATATGGGAGAATATAATATATAATACTATATAAAATGTAACATAGGAGAATAAATATCATTAACCTCCCCAATCTTCCAAGGTCTTAACTATTCCGTGTGACTAACAGTCAGTTTGCTTTCCGGCCTCTTGGGTTTAATCTAACATTAATATGCGACCTCGGTGCCCTATGGCTGTGAATCCCAGTATAGCTGTTCTTCAGGGAGCACCTTTTCTTTCCTGAATTTTCACAAAAGAGTGTCCCAACCCAACTGACGTGCCTACATGGAAGAGTGCTCTTAAAACCTGGGGCTATGGAAGGAACTTAGGAAGTCAGCAGCCGCCTTCTTGGCCACCGTCTCCTGGTGGGGAGCGGCTGGGAGCTGAATATCCCGAACTTGGAGCTGGGAAGCCCCGCTGGGTGGGGAGGGAGCAGGAGGGAGGAGGGGGCAGAAAAGAACAGGCGAGGCTCAGACGTCACAAACGTGCTGCTCCTATCCAGACTCAGTAGATTTTCTTGATTAAATGTTTCTCCAGTTGTAGTTCCATAAGAAAATTTGCAGACTTAAAATTGGATACACGTGTGACGAATACACGTGTGCATTGATGTATGAGAGTGCGTGTGTCTCTGCTGTAATTTTCACCTGGTAAACGGTTGTTTTCATGGGCAAAGAGTTTACTGAGCTTCTTACTCTGCCATCCCAGAAGTCTGGGAAAGTTTTTAGTATTCTTCAACTATTTCAAAGTTCAATGAGCCCTGTTCATATAATATGAGAGACAGGTGCAGGGGCGTGTCACAGACACAAGCGACTCTTGTGACATGTTACTCTCACAAAGGGAACGTTTTAGAATATATTGATTAACACACCAAGATTTTACCCCAAGATCATATACCCCGAGATTTTATTTTCATTCAGTGGCTTTGGATGGATGTAATCGGAGCCAGATTTAAGAACCACAGAATTGGCATTTTAGAGAAAATTCAGTCATGAGATTTGTACCTGACACTATATGCATCTTAAATTTTCTTCTGACATTAAAACTCAGAATATAAACTTTCTGAAGGTATTTTTGTGGTGGGTTTTGATTCCTCTTTTGATTCCAACTATAAATATCTAAACCAATAAAAAATGGAAACAACAGAGCATGAAGTTTTAGGCGTTTTGATAAAAATGCTGCTTTCACCAAGCATGCATTCCCTTCCCTCAGCCTTTCTGGGTTGAAATATTGTACAGTTACGTGCACAGACGTGCGGTTACTGATAAATCTACTGAGAAAGCGCAGTTATTATAACAGGAGGCAGACGCTGGCAGAGGGCAGTCCATTTCCTCTCTGCACAGCGTGGCAGCCACATACTTCTGGTTGGTTCATGACCAGTTTTGCCAGAAAGAGAGCTGGACACATGGACAGTTTAAGGAGAAGAACAGGGGAAGCTCTGCCTCAATCCGGGGAGCCTTGGGCTCCTAAATTCAGGTACTAGCCCCTGTTGTCACCTGGCTGGATAGGAGCAGAGTGTACTTGGCACAGAAGCTTCCAAATATTATGGCTTTCACATATCCAAAATAAAAGAAAAATTAAAAGCACTATTTTTAGAACCCTTGCTGTAATCATGAGAACATTCCTCCCTAGAGAACACACATCCCATTTTACAGCTACAGCAAGGGGAACTGTCTCCTTTGTGGTTTTACCTAATTATACAACTGAACTACATTTTGTACAAGATTATTATCATTAGTGTGACAAGTTTCTTCTCAAGTTTTAGTTCTTGAAGAACTTACTATTAAAATCTATTGTCCTTTTTATTCTTTAATCCTTTTTTAAAAAAATCAACTAATCAGCACAGTGACAAAACTCTACATAAAGTACCATTTTTAATTTTTAAAATTGTCATAAATAATTTAAAGTTTAACAAGAAACCATGTGTTTTCATCTACATGGTAAGAATTTATTAATTGTGGGCAGCGCCTGTGGCTCAAAGGAATACGGCACTGGCCCCATATATCAGAGGTGGCGGGTTCAACCCAGCCCCAGCCAAAAACTGAAAAAAAAAAAAAGAGAATTTATTAATTGTGATGTCAAAGGCACAATATTACCCACCCTTATTACCACTATCATTCTAAAACAAGATTAATACCTTTAGCATGCTAATATCTTCAAGACACATCTTCATGAGATTTTTCATGTTTTCCAATACTGGGTCACAAAATGTTGGTAGACTAACTTCATGGTAATCAAAGATATATACAATTTAGAATATTTTTAAAATATATAATCAATTGTATAAATAATTTAAACAGAAATAAGTAACACCTTAAAGATTTTTAACAACTAGGTGGTGCCTGTGGCTCAAGGAGTAAGGTGCTGGCCCCATATGCCAGAGGTGACTGGTTCAAACCCAGACCCAGGCAAAAAAAAAAAAAAAAAAAAAAAGATTTTCAAGTACTAATTAATGTTTCAGTAATATTAAAGTCACTGAACCTTGAACCAAATGTTATTTTAAAAGATTGCCTTCTTTTACCATATTCAGACTATTAAAAAATTATTATGTCTTGGTTTCTTATTTTATCTCTTCCTTACTTCCCTGAATACAACTAGTTGTTTTAACTTAATTCTTTATAATTTCTTCTAATATTCTATTTTCTGTACATCTCTAGGACAATCCATTCTCTGGACAATAGAACAATATTTGAAAAGCAAGAATTCACATAATCAATAGCCCCCCTTTTTTATTGTTGGGGATACATTGAGGGTTCAAAGAACCAGGTGACTCTGATTGCATTTGTTAGGTAAAGTCCCTCTGATAATTGTGTCACTCCCCCAAAGGGTGTATCACATACTGTGAGGTCCTTTTTCATTATAACTTACTGATCTTTGGCAAAGAAGCAAAATTAATTCAATGCAACAAAAATAGTCTTTTCAAAAAATAGTTCTGGAATAACTGTACACCCACATTAAAAAAAAAATTGACATAGACCTTATGCCTTGCACCAAAACCAACTCAAAATGGGCCACAGACTTAACTGTAAAATGCAAAACTATAAAACTTCTAGAAGAAAACAGAGGAGACTATCTAAATGGCCATCAGTTTGGTGATAATTATTTAGGTATAACGCTCAAAGTATCAATCATGAAAAAAAATATTGATTTATTGGAGTTCATTAAAATTAAATACTTGTCTTATATAAAAGACACTTCTAAAGGAATGAAAAAACTTAGCTGGAAGAAAATTTATGCAAAGCATATATCTGATGAAGATTAATATCCAAAATACATAAGAATTCTCAAAACTTTACAATAAGTAACAAATGAATTATAAAGTGGACACAATATCTGAATAGACATCTTCCCCCTCAAATTGAAGAGAAGTTCAGCATTATATGTCATCAGAAAATTGCAAATTAGAAGGGACTTAGGACTTCACATCTATCAGAATGGCTAAAATCCACAACACTGAAGACACCAACCTGGGGCAAGGCTATGCAGTCACAGGACCCTCATTGCTGCTTGTGGGAATGTAAGTTGGTACAAGCGCTTTGAAAGACAGTCTGGCAGTTTCTCATGAAACTAAGTATACCCTTACCAAACAGTCCAGCAATTTCACTCCTTGTTCTTCCGGCAAATGAATTGACAATTATGTTCACACATAAAACTGCACATGGATTCATGGAGTAGCTTCCTTCACAACTGCCAAGACCACGCAGCTACCAAGATGTCCTTCAGTAGGAGAATGGGTAACACTAGAATGTCCAGACATGGAATAGGACTGGACAGCAAGAAGAAATGAGCCACCATGCCGTGAAGGACATAGAAAATCCATCGGAAAAGACTGTAACAAAGTATGATTAAACCGTGTATGATAAAAGGCCAGACAGGTGGAACCTGGGAGCAAACGTCTGCATGGTGCTAGTGTTAGACCGTAACCCGGCGTCGCACCCCAGAGACCACTCACTCACACACGATGCAAAACGCAAGAGGCAGTTTTAATGCTGTCGCGTCAGGGTCCCTCAGCCACGCGGGGAAGGACCCCGAGAGGCTGGTACAGGCTGTTTTTAAAGCTGAAGACCCCGCTCAGGTGGGGTGAGGGGTGCTGGGGTATGTGGGGACCGGTGATTGGAGAGTTTGAAACCTGCTTAACTTTAGGCAGGTGATGTTGCCTCAGTTAGGGGGAAGGGGCCTGCCTGGGGTGGGGCAGGTAGGAAATGTTGTCTTACGGGTCCAGGCCGGAAAGGACTTTCCACGGTTCCATGGGTGGGGGTTTTTCTCGGAACTGCTTAACCAGAGGTACTGGGGAGGGGGGGGTTTGGTCGGGCCTTAAGGGGGGTCTCTCACTAGGATGGACACCTGGCATCGTACATTTGACAAAACACTTACCATGTGCAACACAGAGTGAACCCTAACGTGAACTATGGAACTTAGATAACAATGTAACAATGTAACAATCTTGGCTCATGTAACAATGTAACAATCTTGGCTCATGAATGACAAACCCTTAGACTGTGCAACACAGAGAGTGAACCCAATTGTAAACTATGGAACTTAGATAATAACAATAATGTAACAGTCTTGGCTCATGAATTATAACAAGTCCATGGCCGATAGTAATAACAGAGCAAACTGTGGGTGGCAGGGCAGGAGTTGAGGGATGATTTGGAAACTCTGTATTTCCTTTTTTTTTTTTAATTAAATCATAGCTGTGTACACTAATACTCTCATGGGGTACAGTGTGTTGTTTCTATATATAGTTTAAAATACTTTCATCCATCTGGTTACCATAGCCCTCATGTCATTTTCTTAGTTATTGTGGGAAACTCTGTTATTTCCTGCTCAACTTTTCTGCACATGTCAAACAGCTCTCAACTTCCCATCACTTTTTACTACTGTGGAATAAAGTTGAAACTCTGTTCACTTTTCTTCAATGACCTACATGCTCTGCTCCTGACTTCCCTTTCTTGTTTCATCTTTCACCACCTTTCACTTACAAATGCCCTTCTTTATGTGAATGAAAGGTAACAAATTCTTGCTAATTCGGGACTTTGCACTGCATCCCCTTGCTGGTGTCACTACGACAAATCATCACACCTCGTCTTCATTCCGCTGCCTCAGACAGGCCTTCAGTTATCACGACAGCTGAAGGTTTCCCTCCAGAGGACTCACTAGGAGCTGCTATTTTCTTAGGTATTTTTGTTGTCTTTTACCTACCACAAAAGTGAGATTTTAGGTGAGAGGAACCCCTATCAGGCCGGTTTATAATGTCCCACAGGCTAGAATGGTAGCTGGTGTGCCGTAGTCACAAAGTTAATATCTATTTGATAAAGTTAATATCTATTTGAATAATTATAATTTTAAAGATGAAAAAATGAGAAGTTGAAGGTCAGTAACTTGTTAATGTTTGTATGGCTGGGATGTCACAGGAACTGAATCTTATTTCCTGCTGCCTCTGAGCAAGGGACCTTCTGTAACAGACTGTGATGCAGGAAGCATGGGATAGTCACATGTCATTACCATAATGTTAGGGACCAGAAGTCATTTTTGTGAAGACTTTCGTGAAGTTTCCACAAATAGGACATCATAAAAAATTTAAGATAATATCAACAATGTATGGTAAAAATACATGCGCTTTCTCCAAAATATAACTGTAAGCAATACATTGTGTATCTATCCATCTTTATTCACGTACTTTACAAATCAAAGTAGAGTGCCTACCTTTGTTGTTTATAAGACCTAGGTCACCACTTCTGTTGCTATTTACATGGCAGACTTTTACCTGTGGTATTGCTGGTTCCTGACGCTATCAGTTAAACTGTGTTTGATGAGGAGAAGTTAATTGAAATGCCCAGAATTTTGTGGCCTAAAGATTAGAAGTTAGAATGCTATGTACCAATCAACAAATATTTGAAAAGGATAAATGCATGACGTTATGGGCTATCCATTTCAAGAGCAATTCATTTCCTTTTTAGATATATGCATGTTTTAGGTCCCTCATTTAATGCTGGAATGAGATCACAAGAGTCAAAAGAAAACTATAGAGTATAGAGTGGATTAGAGGTTAGGCCTTAACAGGATTTAAAACTTGTCATGTCATTTTCCCCTCTCTCGTAGATTAAATGCCCAGAAATGTCCCCTTTTAATAGGTCTAAAGTTAATAAAAAATTGGGAGGATATTTAATTAATTTTAAATCAATGTTTTCAAGAAAATTGAACTATGCATAAACATGAAATATTAACTTAATTGATATAACCATTTATAGCAAGGTAATATAAAAGGGTAAAACGACCCTGTTACCTATATTATGATACAGTTCTATCCCCCCAAATAATTTAAGTTGATTTTATTGAGATAATAAACATTTATTGATGAAATGAGTGGCCCGTCACACATAGTAGCATAAAATTTAGAGTCTTTAAAACTTGTTACTGCTTTAAGTGACATTTGAGTGTCATTGTGATTTTATTAACATAGTACATCATTCTTTACTTCAATTAGGTGACTGCAGATCTTAATGAGGTTTTAGTGGTGACAATATGCACTGTCATAAAATTTGTGAGCTCTCATTTTGAATTAAACTCTAATGCCGATATTGAGTTGTAAACTTCCTGAGGCAGCCCAAGTAAAGGGGACTGCTGGCCATGGCCAGCCAAAGGAAAAATATTCCATGTGGTTTCACTGCCCTTTCTTGGTTCTCTGCCCCTTTCTGCACAATCAATCCCACATTAGTACTTGAGCCATGGGCCCTTGATGTCCAAGTGAATCTCCCCTCAGGCTTAGAAGAAGTAGTAGATTCTAAATAATTTAATCTATTTTTCTTACTTTGTGTTAAAAGACACTGAAACCCAGACAGGCCCTGATCAATGTTACACAGCTAAGGTGTTCCAAAAAAAGGCCAAAAAACAGACATGCTACTGGCTCTCTGACTCATGGGACCTAGGTAATTGTACTGTGGTTTCAAATCAAGGGTTGGCAACTTGCAGCCACATTCTAGAAATTCACTAGCCACAGCTCAGATGAACGAAAATTTAAGATGACCAATACAATGCCATTTGGCAGTAGAGAGGAATAACTGTGAAGCTATTATCAGTGGCAATTGCACCCCAGAAAGACAGAATTTAGATGGTGTGGGTGAGGGTTTTGGGCGGGGTTGGAGGTTAGGGTGGATATGGCTGTCACACGCCTTTCCAAGCTCACCAGCAACCTCCATAGTACTGTATTAGTATTAATGTTGATTGAATAATTCAATGACTGCTCTATCAGTAACAATGGACACCATTGATCATCCGACTGTTGGTTTGGGGACTTCATATGCTCCTGGTTTTCCTTTCACCTCAGCAGTTCTTCTCCTTAATCTGCTCATCTGTGGACTCTGCAGTGCTCAGGGCTCCATCCCTGGACTTAATTTAGTTTGGAATTCTGGATTACATCTTCTACCCTCTACCTTTCATCTGTTCTACTCTCCCATCACAATAAGATTAAATACTGCACTGTCTTCCTGGCAGTTGCAACCAAGATCCGTGACATGATACTGAACTTCTCTCTGTTCCTTGTAAATTACATCCAGTCTATCGGCAGGTTCCCCAGGATCCAGGCCACCGGTGTCTCCTCCTCCATCTCTGCCTCATCTTCCCCCTCCTACTCTGCACAACACATCTCACTTACCATGCTGTTCTCTTACATAAATCTTGCCCTTCGTTCATGTATGTCTTCAAAATCATTTACTCCCCATTTTTGACTCATTTATTAATAAAATGTTTTCATGTGACAAGCACTGTGTTGAGAGGTTTCAAATCTACTACTGACCAAAGTGTCACATGTAGGGGACCAGATATCAGCTCCGTGTTCCCATGGTCTTGGTTCCCAGTACTGGAAAATGGTTACTGGCACTAGTCAAAGGAGCAGATAAGCAGGGCAAGCAGGGGTGAGCAGACCAGAGTCAAGGTTATCAGAGCATAGTACATTCCAGAGAAGAAGGAATGGCTCAGGTCTCACCGAGGAGAAACTCTGAGTTTAATAAGATTTCTCTTTTTATGCTGATTCTCTTATTTTATATTACGTGGGAGTGGAATATTAGTGGTTTTTCTTAAGAAGGGGTAGGGAATTCTTGGAATTGGGAATCCTCCTCTTTCCTATCTGTGTAAGGCAACTTCCAGTAGTTGCCATTGTATTTGTAAGCTGTCATGGCATGGATGGGTGTGATCTTTGCTATGCTAAAGGGGGTAGGTCATTTACAGATGTTATTACAACTGTGCCCATGCTCCAAAGATCTCCTTTGGGGGCCTTTATTATATCTCTACTTTGGGGATTTTCTACCTCTTTCTGATTGGTCAGTCCTTGGAGACCCTCTATTATAGACCAAACACCTGATCAGTGGTTGGGGACCCCCCTCAAGTTGTCATCTGTTCTTTCTTGGGAGCTTTCTCTGGTCAATTTGTTTTTCCTCATCAACAATGCATCTCCTAGTGTCCCCTCCTCTCCATGGATACTCCTACAGAAAGCACCTGCCCCCTTCGTTCCTATCCCGACCTGACAAAAGTGAGGGAGATGCCTGACATCATTAGCTTACATTCAAACAAGCAAGAAACGCACACAAAGAATATGATGTAGAGTACAGGTTATATACTCTATGGGAAATTCTGAGAAGAAAGGTAACAGCAGATCAGGGTCGGAGGGATCCAGAATGCCAGGTGGTTAATGGGAGCGAGGGAGAGGCGGGCTGCAATGTTAAACTGGTGATTAGGACAGACCTCACTGAGAAAGGGAAATGTAAGCCTAGATTTGGGGAAGATAAAGCCTTAGCCAAGTGAACATCTGGAGGAAAGTCTTCCGGCAGCAGGAGTAAGTAACAGGCCTCCTCCGCGTTGCTGGAGTTTTCTACCCAATATCTGGCCTCAGGTCTTCGTTCTTGTTGTTCCTGCTTCTGTGAATGAACTGCTCAATGCATTTGCAATGTTTATGTGTAAAATCCCTTCAATCTTTGCTCAAATTTAACATCAATGAGACCTTTCCTGACCACATTACTTAAAATTGGACCTCTTCGTCTGACCACATTATTTAAAATTACACTTCTTCTCCATGGCACGATCCATCTCCCTTCCCTGCTTTAATTTCCCCAATGCTCCTCAGCACAGAATATTACACAATGTAATTTATTCATTTTTTTTTTGTCTGCCACTTTTAATGATGCTCTTCATGGGCACAAGGATGTTGGCTCTTTTGTTTACTGTGCTACTCCAGCCTCTATAGCAGGACCAGGCACTGCCTCTGTGGGCTCCTCTCTGTTTTAGTCTAGTGAATGAGACCATCCAGGCATTGACTAAATAACTATTGCATGGAAGAATGGATGATTATTAAAGCAGCTGTAAAATCTAAACTAACATATTCCCAGATTTCATTCCTTTGCCTGTCCAGTTGTTTTATCACCATTTACTGAAAAGTCTATTCTTCCTTTCATTGGATTGTCTTGCCATCTTTGTCAGAAGTCAGTCGGTTGTACATGTAAAGCTTTACGGAAGTCTTGCCAGAAATCTTGTTTATGTTGCCGCATGGAAACTAAGAGAGGATTTTTCAGGTATCTCCTCTGTGGGGGAACACGTGTGCTTTCCCTTGGTAGTCAGTGTCACTTCTGCAATGCATCCCTCGACACCCATGTGTTCTGGGAAACCCTTTTCTGTTTCCTCCAGGAAGAACAAAGCTTTGCCAAATGACGGAAGTGTGAGTGGCTACAGCCCCATTTTTGTCTTCTAAACCCCACCCATCTCAGTTTCAGTCTCCTCAGGTGAACTTGAACTTCTGGAGTTGTTCTTGAGATAACTTCACCTGTTAGGGGAATTATAAGTAGTTAATTTAAAAGCAAACAGAATGAAGAGGCTCAGTTATAAATGGAATGTGGCTTAGTGGCTAAGCAGGAATTGGAACAGAAGAGGTACTGTAAATTATATTAAGCTATTAAACATTTCTAGAGAGCAAAGGGCATGTTTTTGAAGGGTTCAAGCAGGGGAGTGGCATGACTGTATTTTCGTTCTAAACAGATACTCAGAATATAGGAAAGCCATTTCAGATTGTGGCGGTGAGAGATGATGGCACATAATTTGTCTCATATAGTTTGCTAAGGAGGACAAAGGGTGATTCCCAGAAGAATTATAAATCAGTCAAGGAGAAGGTAAAAAATGTAACTTGGGTACAGAAAAATGTAACTGTGAGTGCAAAGGAGTAAAAATAGCGGTGAGCTCACCGTAGGTTCCAAGAGTAAGATAATTTATTCTGTAGCCACACACAGATAGTGTGGTGTGGAATATTATACGTACTAATTGTTGGGAATGACAGAAATCATTAAAATAATTAAATCAATTACGCCTCTTAAGATGTAATTACTTTGTATTTCTATGCAGATTTGATATTTACAACAATGCTTTGCATACTCGAAAATCTATTAGATATTTTAGAGATTTGTGATTTTTTAATTCTATCTTAAGAAATTGCTGCTTAAATCAATGAACAGTCATTTCTCAAGGACTATGTTAAATTCTAATCAAAAGGCCTGGAGAGTAGAATTGACTGCCAATATGGTCTTTTAAATGATAGCCATAAATATTCTCTTCATAAGCAATGAGCACACTTACTGGATTCTACAGACTAAAAATGTAAAGACAACTAGAAATTCAAAATTTGCCAAATGATTTCCAAGAAAGTAAAATGAATATTGAAATATTGCCTCTGCCCATAATTATACTACTTTCTCTGATGATGAATAGGATCAGAAAGAAACATATTAAAATTAATATTTTGTTTTTAATATAAGAGTTCATAAATTATTGAAAATTTCTCTTCAAACACCTCTTTGCACGCCACTGGGTAATATTGTGACCTAGCCCCATTTGCCAAAAGAGATATTTGAGAAAACCCTTTAGTCATATATAAATTGTGCTTTTGAGTTTCATAGAAATTATTGTCCAAAGGCAATTCTAGAATTAGTCTTTACATTTCTGACTAGCTCCTTTTCTTTAACAGGTGACCATGTATAGAGTAGATGTAGAGTTATAAGTAGATGTAGAGATACATAGTTATTGGTATGGGCCTACACGGTTATCAGGATTTAGTCATACTCACCGTGCCTTAGAAAATATGTCTAAGTATTTCCAAAACACTAGGTATTTTAACAGGAAAGGATTGTAATAGAATTTGGTGTGCTTAGGGAGGCTTGGAGAATAGTGTCAGAGAATTTTTGATAGGCTTTCAGATCAAGAGGTTGTAGAAATTGCATAAAACTGGTTCTAGTGATTTCCCCAACTTGCAGCAATAAAGGGAGGGATTGATTTTCATGTGGGCTTGGATGTTTATGCCGTGCTCGTAGGTCTGCCCACCACTGCCAAGGGAGGTTATGGCTTCTCTTCTGTCTTCCAGATCTTTCATGAGTCCTTCTTATTGGCATCACCCAGCCTGGAATCCTGTTGGCAAGAGATTCTGGGAAATGCATTTCCAAAATTTTTCCTCTGCTATGTAGGAGGGAATGTAGAAGTGGGTGTGAATGGGATGCCCAGTTGACAATTTATAATTTGGCATAGGATGCAGAAAGATACAGTCTGCCTGTAGATGTATATAGAGAAAGAGATGAGTGCAGACATTTCTCTGTAGAGGGGATTTATTCAATAGATGTGCACAGCTAAGAATGGAATTTATTTATTCTACCTAACAAGGACCCCCAAATTTACAAGTATATCTATTAAACAAATAGTAGGTGTTACTTTTAGGAAACTTGCCCAAATAATGGATAATTAGGGAATTTTGTAGTATAAAAGAGTAAGTTTGGAGATGAAAATAAGATTATTTTTCTATTTACTAAAATGGAATAATTAAAACTACATACAGTGAATAGTGAAAATAACCATAGAATGTTACACATTTTAAATTGGCAACGATGCTTAGGTTTCTCATTACTCACTTGCTAGAATATCTTTTTAGGATCATTTTTCCAAGGCTCTTAACTATAAAATGATTTTATAATGATTTACTGAAATTGAAATTGTGTTTACTTAACACATTTTCTGTTACAAGAGTCTTTAACCTGTTCCTGAAGGCAGCGTCATCTCTCCTTGAGTCGAATTATTAAAATCTTGTTCTGTGGGGTTTTTCGGTTTTGTTTTGCTATTGTTCAACAGTTAGGCTATTTTGACATTCTTATTACCTTTTTATAATTCAATGTATAATTTTATAAGCCAAAGGCATTTTCTGAAAATACTTTTTGTTGTGTGGATAAGTGTTTGAAGAGAAATTCGTAGGACGGGGATACACAAATATTTATTGGTTTTGATACATGTGACATTATTTTAATCTATATTCACTCTATAACTAGAAAATTTGAGCATGCATTTACGTTTATTAGCAGACTAATTTACATCATTTTTAAAATTTTATCTTTGTCACTTAATACAACACATGATATTTTTGTTTTTATTGTACATATGATAAACTGATATCTCTCATATATGTGTATCGAATCCTATCCTCAGGCCTCTGACCACACGTGTATTTTAAGTTTCTCCTCAGTCTCAAAGTTCCTGTGGTTAAGATCTCTGCTCTCTGCATTTTTGTATCACACAGTGACTAAACCACTAATGGTGACTAAATATATATTAAATGCATTTGAACATAGAAATATAGAAAACCTAAAAAGAAAATTCAAATTATTAGAATGGAGAAATATATCAAGGATTATTTTCTTGGTCATCGTGTGTTTTCTAATTATTCTTTCTTTGTATTCTTCTGAGTTCTTAAAGGTTCGTTTTCTAAACTATTTCTTTCCATTTTACTGTATTCAGATTCAAGAAAAGAATTATAAAGCATACTTGGTAGTACTAATATCTAGTTAGATAAATAAGCCTCGTGAGAAGTTAAACAAGGCTGTTTCCTTCAATTGACTGAATGTGGATGTAGTAAGTACAGAAAGCTGGTCCATAGCTGTCCCACACTCAGATCACAGGGCCTCCAGGAGAATTCTTCTGATGTACCATGCCCCTAACATTTAAAAGCCTTGCTCAGTTTTATAACAAAGAACGAGAAATAACTTTTTGAGATATCTATGAGTATTAATGTCTCTGCCATTCAGACATGAAGGCTGAGATCCAAAATACGACTGCTTTCACCTTGAAAGTTAATATATACGCCGCTGCTGGCTTCTGCTACCAGAATACACTACATTTCAAACCTGGTTCTCCGATAACCTTATAAACATTAAACTTTCACCACTGAAAACACAGAGATGTTTTCTCAGCTGTAAAATAGCAATATTTTTTCCTTTGAGATATTTTCCATTTCTTCTTTCTGTTACTTGTCAGAGATAACTTAAAATTTGCACACTTGTTACTTAAGGAGCCTGATAATTCTGAGGCATCTATTTTTTGAGCCAAATTGTCATTCAGTCCCACATATAACCAAAGCCTGCATTCATTCTGTTCCATTCCATTTCTTCCTACAGATAAACAGAAGTTGAAATTTTAAGGTCGTCATTTTCTGTGGCTACCTGGCCTTGAATGCTGTCAGTCTCTGAGAGCCACACGGTGGAACCTGGAGCCTCTTCTAGGTTCCTTTTAAGAAAATATCAAGAATACGAGCATTTCTAGGGCAGCTATGGAAATCCAAGCAAGGGGTTATTGAGCCATTTTTTGTTTAGATGAAGTCTTGAAATTAAAGCTGGCATGGTAGAAAACTCAAAAGAAGCAGATAATTTCCAACCCCAAAGAAACAGAAGGAAAGAAGAATCTAAAAATAATTATGAGCAACAAGATCATAGAAAAATCGAAATGCACATAAATGACCAGACAATTCAGGGACAAAGTCTGTGACCACGGGTGGTGTCCTGCACCCTCATTATTTTGTGTGGCTTGACTGCCGTCATTAATCTGAGTCATGGCTGAAAAGGAACAACGCACTTCAGGCACTATTTCTAAGTATACAAAAAGGGAAACAATATTTTAAGTATTATCCTCTAAATAGAATGAAGAGATGTTTGTTCATCTAAACACAACTAGATGATGCGCACCTGTCGAGTTGTATCCTCCTCCTCGTTACTCTTTGGGACACTCAACTGGAGTTTAATTCATTTGCCGCCAGGCTTCTCCTGATTACCCTCATCCAAAAAGCAATGGCCTTATTTTCAAACCTCATTTTTACCTTGCCTGCTGTGAACTTCCTTTTCAGCCATAGTGTTATATTCTATCATTTTCCTTGAGAAAGAATGGAGCTTACATTAGATGAAAACAAAAAGCGTGTTTTGGCAGCCACTGTGAGTGAGTTGGAGCAGTTATGGTGGGAGCATGAAGAATGGAAGAAGAAAGAAAGAGCCGGTTCAACGGTGAATACGTGTGGTGTTTGGTTTTCCATTCCTGAGATACTTCACGTGGGAGAATTGTCTCCAGCCCTGGCCAAATTAATTGAAAGTCATTAATTTATCCTTTTTATAGCTGTCCCTCGGAGTACTACAGCCACATTTTACTTTGCCACACTAACACCACATTTTGCTAATCCACTAATGAATTGATGGGAAGAACATAAGATTTATAAAAAGCCAGATACTTGTTATTAATCTTTAAAAGTTATGTTGGTTTTCTGGAAAAAAATCAAAAAGAAAAAGTAAAATAAACCCTTTTCCAGTACTTTTAAATTCAGTGTCTATTATGTAACTTATTTGTTTTCTAATATTATAAATCCTTATAACATTGTGTTTGTATCATGGGTTAAGTCACAAAGATATTTAAAGGTACATTCATGGTCTGGATATTCACACACTTCAATTATCCAGGGAATGGCACAGATTAAAACAGAAATTTAAAAAATATTTTCAGATGTATTAGAATAAATGTTCCCTTTTTGATGTTTTTATGTCAGAATGAATATTGGTATACATTTCAATAACATTCTATAGTCAGATGGCTGTTTGTAACAACTTCATACTGTATTCAGCAAAAAAAGATACACTATAATCTCGTGGATCTATGAGACCATGGCAGGGCAACATGTTAGCACACAAATAGCCAGAATCCAAGACATCTCATCTCCCTGATGATGAACAAAGTTAGTGTGGAGAGGGAGTTCTGCCCTAAGAGTTCACATTCGTGAATCCTTGCCTTATGATACTAATTTACATAGGTTTCCTTCCTGGTGGCATATGTCATATATATTCAAAATAAGAATCCGATATCTTACAGTTTTCTGACTGGGAGGCAACAGTTCCCAGCCCATCTGCCTATTCACAGCACTCACCTGATCCCACAGTTTCACTTAGGGCCAGAAGGGGCTCTGTCTGTAATTTAAATAAATTCACCTCATGTATTTGCTTACTTTAAGTTCTCATAATATTTCTATAAACATATTAGGTCTTGTGGTCATCAGTATGTATTTCAGTAAGTTTCTAGAAATCATTTTAACCAAACTTTTGTGCAGATTGTAGAATCTTTTGATTAGCACAGATATTTCTATTTCTCTAGAGCAATTTCAGTGTAGCTTTGCCTGCACATCAGTGAACACACACACACACACACACATACACACACATATACATACACACATACACACACATATACACATACACACACACATACACACACACGCACACACATACACACATACACACACACATACACACACACACATACACGCATACACACACATACACATACACACACATACACACACATACATACACACACACACATACACACATACACACATATACATACATACACACACATACACACATACACACACATACACATACACACACACATACACACACACATACACACACATACACGCATACACACACATACACATACACATACATACACACACATATACACACATACATACACATACACACACACATACACATACACACACATACACACATACACATATACACACACATACATACATACACACACACATATATACACATACACACACATATACACACACACATACACACACATATACATACACACACACACTACATATATATATATACATACATGAGAGACAATAAAATGAAAATGCTTTTACTGTTCTCTTTGTAATAGACATGAAAATCATCTTGCTTCGCTGTTCTAAAGCCTGGCAACTTGCACCTGACTTCTGGGGCAGAATGTTAAAAATAAGTCCTTTTGTGGTAGCATGTTTCATATCTATTTCAGAAATATTTCAGCTCTAGAGAGTAGTTTGGAATCCCGTCAGGGATGCTCATGCAGTTTATAAAGCTAGTCCTGGATGTGCTCAGAAATAGGAGGTAATTCTCTACCAGGCCAGAATGACTTCTATAGGAAATTGGGGCTGTGAATTTATAGAACCTTATATTTCCTCATACTCACCTCCCTTTTTATGAGAAAATGCCTCTAAGAAGGGAAATTATTTTGTATTTATATGACAAAGTATAATTTAGAAAACTTAGTGTTTCTAATTAACTTGTGATTCCTGATTGATACTAGCTTGTTTTTGTTTGTTTTTTTTTTTCTAGCTGGATAACTTCAGGTTTATATTAAAGTGTCTGTCTAGGATAGACTAGAGCATACTAATTAATGATGAAAATATTTTTTGGTCTTTTATCTTAATAACTGAATTATCTTCTGATAAATATGTTCAGAAAAATCAAATGTTAATAAAAATAGACCCTAAAATATCTCGTTTCCACCCTCCCACTTTTTACAATTTCTTATACACCCAACAGTCCAAAAGAAATCAAGCATTTCAGGGCACCTTTGTTGCAAAAATTGATTCAGCCTGGGACTGTGGCATTTGCACGTGTAGAGAATATGCGTGTTCAGTTTACCGAGTGACCCTCAAACAAGCTTACGCAGGTCCTGAAAGGATTACAAAGTTTTATGTAGGTATTATATCTAACAATAAATAATACAAACTATTTCAATTTTGAAATAGTAAACCATCCCTTTATACAGTATCTTGGATATGCAGGTGTCCCTAAAGTTCACGTGCAAGTTACAATTCTAAACTAATTTAAATTGCACATGAACTTTATGTCCGCCTTGTATTTATTACACAATCATCATTTGTATGTGTGTTTGAAACCTATCTAACCATCCTAATTATACAATTCCAATTGTATGGTGTCCATTTCTTTAAAAAATAATACCTTGAGTACTGCTCTATCTGTACTGGTACAGCTACTGTGGTATTTTGGTTTTTTCATAGCAGAATGGTGAGTGTGTATCTACCAGTGCATTCCCCTGAAGGTCAAAGCCCTGCTCTCCCTCACTGCCCTGAGCATGGAAAAGTTTCAGTATCTTTCTATTACATGACATTATTTCCATGTTGTCTTTACAATAAATCACAAAATGTCTAATTTTGAGGCAGCTGGCTTAAGAATATATAACAAAAGCAAAATGTTGCTCTCTATATCCATATAAAAATATTTGGAAACAGTGGAATAATCCATCCGACTTTGCAAAATCGATGAGTGAGCCCTTCGTTCTGTTTTGTGTACTATGCATTAAAGTTCACCCGATTCCAAGTTCACTCCCTTAAATCATTAGCTGCTGGTGATAATATCAGTCACTTGACTATTAAAACAACTCAGTGTGCTTTTTCTTTTAATTAGAAAAGCAAAATTGGGGCATTGTGATTCTCCAGAAATATTCATAAAGTGCAAGATGGTGCCAAAAGTAAACAAAATTAACTGTGTGGTACTGAAAGTAATGTGCATTGTATACTATATATGGTGAACTATCATTACTTTACACATATTAATAAAAGGCAAAAGATTAAAATAAGATGTCTGACCTTCTTGGTTTAGAAAATGCTAGTTGTCACTTCTCATGCATTTCTTTAAAGATGATGTATGCCACACCATAGTTACCTCTGTGTAAATGAATACATCTCATTTATTGAGCTGGGATGAATAGAATGACATAGATATATTCTGAAGTACACCACACAAAAATATTATTGAGAATTAAAATACGTGTCAAACTCACTAGAGAATCTCAGTGTTTCAAGAAATCGTATTTTATTTTGAAAGTAAAAATAATTTTGCATTTTGATATTCATTGAGCACTTACTGTATGTTTGACACATTATTTGATTTAATAAATACAGATTTATATTTTAAATTAAATTTTAATATATCATCTTACAGGTAAGTAAAAATTGCAAATCGTGCAGTCTCTCACTGCTAAAAAAGACATTGATATTGTCATGCAAAGGCTATACCTTGAACAAACTATACTAACAAAATAAGATTCACATATTTTAGTGAATCTTTAGTTTCCGTCTTTATCCAACAATGTGTTTTACAATGTAAATCTGTTCTTAATATCCTATTTTCTTTTTGTGAATTAGTAACAGCCTCTGTCAGAATTTTCTAGCTTTAACTTAAATCTTAACATCTTTATATTATTCTTAAGATGGTACTAGGACTTGTTATATTCTAGAGAGAAAATATTCTATTCTGTAGTTTTTATGTCAAAGAAAACTTAATTTTATTTGGCAACACCCTAGAACCCAAAAAACAGAACTACAATTTCAAAGGTGCGGTGAGGGGAAAAAAGAAAAGAGAACAGAATGTATCAGGTGAAAGTACCAAGTACGCCATGTCCCACTGTAGTTACTGGGTGACTGAGGAATCTATGGGTTGATACTCAGAAGGAGTCTGATTATGAGCATATCTTAAAATACATAGACTAATGATGCTACTACACAGAAAAAAATAATTATTACACATATGCATAAGTGTGAACTTACCATTGTGAATAAAATGTACCGTTTTCTTCCATAAGGAGGATACAAGATCATCCCATTATACAGCAAGTCAGGGGAAACAAGGTCCCTACCAGAGAAAGGACAGCCTCATAGTTGTTCATATCTCATTTTAATGTTGCATTAGATACAGGTTTTTGCTCAACACAATCTACTTTTGTAATAATGGAGATGCCTTCAGTCTGCTTTCCAAATTTATCTCACAGATCAACTCCAAAAAATGTACTTTTTGGCTCTTATTGGTTTGGGGAGACATTCGTATATCCATCATCCATTATGAATGGTTATGGTGGATTAGAAAGGGCTAAGGATAATATATGGTCACGTGTGTGTGTGTGTGTGTGTGTGTATGTGTGTGTGTAAGGGAAAATGTTGCTGGGAACAGACCCCTCAGACCTGGCCCAGCACTCCTTCTCCTAATCCTTGTTACATGGCTGGGTTTAGTTTGATGTAGCAGGAGTACAGTTCACTGTGGACACCTTCAGAGGTGGCTGTCTACACATGTAGGAAGTAGTAAGGTAGTTGGGAGGAAAGTCAATCAATCTCTCTCTCTCTCAGCCAATTTTTTTTCTGAACACAATTGGTAGCACTGTGTTACTCATGGGCATGACTTGATGACTGTTTCTGAACACAGTAACACTGTGTCACTCATGGGCATGATTTGATGATTGTTTCTGAACACAATTAGTAACACTGTGTCACTCAGGAGCATGATTTGATGACTGTTTCTGTTTATTACGCTCCTCTCTTCTTTGAAGCACAGTTTTCTGGACTTATCATCAAAGATGATAGACTCTACATTTAATGCACTGCCCCGCCAACCAAGATCCTTCTTTTTGAATTGATAATCTTAACATACACAAGAGAAAAATGTGATATCATTTCTGTAAAACAAAACTATAAAATCTATGTGCCAAATGCCTCAGCTAAATTCTGTGAGTTCTAGGACACACCAAATCTATTGAAGAAAAGATTCGGCTATTTAAGACTAAGTACATGTGGAAAAACAGCAAAGCTAATAATAATTAGAGGACCTGGTAGCAGAAGGCCGTGAGAACTGCCTAACTCAGAATAGCAAATGTTGGATATACAAAATATGCCTCATTAAAGAGCTTAAAGAGCTTCATTGCAACAGAAGGAATAGAGTACGTTTTCACAGGACCATCCTATAAAAAAAGTGCCAGATTGAATTTATTTTACCATGACATTCTAGATAACCTTCATAAATCATATAGTACCAATTCCTCATGAATGCTAATAGTTCCAGAGCATTACATATTAAATTTAAAAAATCCTTCTAGCTTCTACAGTATGTTGTTTGTATTTCAAAACCTGAAGAGGACCCCCATAAAGGAAACTATCCTTTTTCACTGAAGGATATCAATGAAAAATTATTAACTAAAATATTAGTAAATAAATATAACACCATTTTACAAAAATGCAGCACTTACATGTAAAATGTATTCCAGGTTTTACAGTTTGTTCAAGAACCTTAAATCATTATAAATATATGAAGAGATCTGTGAAAAACATTATCTATAGGTATTGATAAATTCTCCAACGAAATTCAAACCCACCACTGGGTAGAACAATCAGGATGTAAGAATGGATGAATACTTTCTTTTTTTTTTTTTTTTTTTTTTGATGAATACTTTCTTAGCATGGTTTGTACCTATCTATATAGTATATTTTTAACATGGACACACAAGAGGCATTTCCAATGGGATCAAAACAAGGAAAAGATGACCACAATCACCACTTCAGTTCAACATATTACTAGAGATGCTTCATTAGACACAACACACACACACACAAATAGTAAAAGAGAAAAATTACCTCTATTTGCTAAAGATTTGATAGTATATCTTCAAAATACTTGACAATCAGTAATACAATAATTCAAACAACAAAAAGTACTTATGAGGTTACAGGTTATAAAGTTAACACACGTAAACAATATTCTTGATGCACAGAAAAATAACTACCACATGACATAATGCTAGCAAAGAACCAATGTCTAATAGCAATAATAAAAAATTAAATTTGGAAATACACTTAGTAAGAAATTTGGACACCTTATATGTGGAAAACTTTGCGGCAATCCTGAAAAACACATCAGTAACATGGATAAATGTAACATCCTTCCCCTTTCTTGGGTAGGGACTCACAAACACGAAGATGTCAGTTCTGTCTAATTAGATTACACATTAACTGATAAGCTTCGTTATGAAAATAGACAAGTTGATAGTAAAGTGTATAAAAAAGCAAAGTATCAGAAATGTCCAGTAAATAATGACAGAAGAAAACGGCATGATGTGTGAGCCCTACCAGACATTAGGACCAATAATGCTACAAAGCCTCCTCACTGGTACAATGTGGTTTTAACAAATAAATAGACAGATGGACCAGTCAAGTAGAATTGAAAGGCTGGAAACAAACTCATGTTCCTATGAACATTTAGGAGATGATAAGCATTCTTTTTGATATCACTGAAGCAAAAATGGACTTTTTCATAAATTAAGCTTGGACAGTTGGGCAGCCACTGACTAAAAATAAAATTAGTTTATTCATAGTTTTTCTTCATCTGTATCTTGCCCTCTACAGGCAGAAAAAGAGCAAGATGAGCTTGAAATCAAATTCATGCTAGGGAAAAAAAATGCTAAAAATAGAATGAGGACAGGAGTCATTTTGAAAGAGGTTCCCATGATCCAAATATCGGACACTTTGAGTGTTAAAAACGTACAGAAATACATAAAAACATAATGCATGAAAAAAATCTATAAGTGAACAGTAACAAGCAAAAAAAATGTGGTGGGGGATGGTAAACTAATAAATATCAAAAATATAATGTAATTGACAAATCTCCAGTTTGCAGCACCAGTGTAAACAATTGTCTTAGGAGGTATCCGTAAATAGATGCTAAGCCATTGTGTGAGTTATTAGGGAGCAGGTATTCGAACCGTCTGAATTATCACTCAATAGATTAACCAACTAGAATTCCCATTGACTGGAAAAAAACTTACATTATGTCTCCTGATATACGTCATGCCCAAAATTGAATGCATCCCTGGTTTGATATTCTTTGTAAATGTTTAATTTAAGCATGATGACAACATAACAAAAAGAGAAATTTAGATTGTGGGAAACTTTATAAAACAAATGGCCTGAACTCTTCAGAAGTATCAAAGTCATGAAAGTCTGGTAAATAGAAGGCTAGAGAGGCCGCAGCCCCGTGTCGCAGAATGTGCCATCCTGGGTCGGGAACAGCAGCTCATGTGTGGACTATGAGGGAATCTGCATGTGGGTCACTGTTACATAATAATCACCATTGTTAAATTCCCTGGTGTGGAAGGAGAATTCCAGTTATACCGGAGGTTGTCCCTGATCTTAGTAAGTACATGACTGAATATCATGAGTACCACCATGTTAGTTATTTACTTCTGAATAGTTAGCAAAAGAGATAGAGAAAAACATTTGGCGAATCTAGGGGAAGATGGTTGTCATTAAAATTGATTTTTACTGTAATTTTTCTATGGCTTTGACCTTTTTCAAGGTATAAAAAGGAAACATATTACACAAATCCCAAAATATAGAATTTCATACATTCACAAGAGTGATACCTTCATTAAATCTGTTACCAAAACCTTAGCTTGCATGCAGTTTCATATTAAGAAAAGACACGTGTTGTGATTAAAAAGTTTCTGAAGTCATTTTAAACCATATTTTCAGAAGAATTGTGCAGAAGAAACCAACTGTCACAGACATGTACCATCCACATTCCCTACGATGGCCTCTACAGCCTGCCTCTCTCCATCTCATCATCATATGAACAGCTGATGGCTTCCTGCATAATCCTATTTAATTTTAAGCTAAATTTAATGATATAACCGCCATTGTCTAATGATATAAAACAAATTAACTCACTAGAAAGTTAATATTTTCATAGAAACTTAGGTTCTATAAGGCTGAAGTGAAGGTGACATTTTCAATCTATATTCAGATTAATATTATTTCTTGGCATAACAGAAAGTAAGAAATGGCCACGAGGAAACGGCTATAAAATTTAAACCATGGAAGCTTTGAAATTGGCATAAGAAAATACTTTTAACGCTCAGATGTGCAGTAAGAAGTCATTGCATCATTTTAATGACAGGAAGAGAGATAAAGGATTCACTTTGTGCTTTTACAAAAGAAGAAAGAATTGACGCTGTCCTATTTATTTGCATTAATGCTACTTTTGTTTGTAATTTAGATTGCATCAGGGAAATCTGAGGCGGGATTCTCAAGAAGTTTTATGTGTTCACTTATTTGGACCATTAGCCTGAAAATATTATCATGCGTTTCTAGGAAAGATGCATACATTCGAAGTCTGCATTTTTGTTCCTCTCTAAATGTGACATAATTCTTTAAGGTGTTATCTCTTTCAAAAGGTAGATAATACTGCACTTTTTTTTTTTTTAGAAAGTACTCATTATATCATAGACTAATATAGACATTTTTGTACTGTCTTTTATATTTTTTACTTATATATTTGGTTTCTTGTGTTCATTCCGGTAATTTGTGTCTCTTTCCATGTAAATATTTAAATACATTGGCATCTTAATTTTCGAATCAAATATTCACTGGATGGAGCTCTTCTATTCTCTATGAATTCTCTTGGTGAACTAATTTAGTTTCTGCTCATCTGAGAATGACTCCCATTTCCTTCTCCAGCCGGTAACTCTCCTGTTTTCCAATCCAATATGCCTTCTTATTTGCCTATTCCAAACCTCTGCCGGGATATATGAGAAGCAACTCAGAGTTAACTGCTCTGAATCCCAAGTCTGATCTTCCCCCAAATCTTTTTTTCTCAGTGAGGCTTTATCTCAGCAAAATCGCAATACTCTAACAGGCAGAAAACCTTGAGGTTATCTTCTTTGTTTTGTTTTTTCTCATGCTTCTCAGCTTTTTCTCAACAATGTTTGATGACTTTACTTTCACAGACCAACAGATAGGCTATTTGCTCCCTTGCTGTCTTTCTGGCATAAGTCAAATTGCTTCCTGCTGTAATTATTGCACTAGGCTCCTGGCTGGCCTCCCCGTCCATCTCCTCCCCCTTTTGTGTCTTTCCCTGTCCTCCATCTCCTCCTTTTAATTATTATTACTCTCCTTTGCCCCCCTTCCTTTTACTCTTTCTCCTCCTTCCTTTTTTCCTTTCTCTCTCAGTTCTCAGCAAAGCAGCTAAATTGACCCACAAAACTCAGATTGTGGAAGTCGGCCTCTCTACCACCTTAATCATGTTAGCAGTCAGAATCCTGAAGGAGGCCGACAACAGCTGCAGAATTTCCACCCTTCTCCCGTTTCTACTTTGCCCTCTTCTTCTCTGACCTTTCTGACCTTCCTACTGTTCCTCAAAAGACAGAACAGGCTCCCGTGTTGAAATCTTTCCACTTGTTTTTCCAGTGTTTGAAATGCTTTTCTTTACTCATCCACAAAGCTCCCTCTTCGTTATTTTCAGTATTGATTCAAATATTTCTCAGTGAGTTTTCTTCTTCTTTTTTTCTTTTTTTATTGAATGGTAACTATGTACATTAATGCACTTCTAGGGTACAGTGTGGGGTTTTCATACAGAATCCGAAACACTTCCATCAAATTGGTCAACACAGCCTTCATGTCATTTTCTTAGTTATTGTTTTAAAACGTTCACATTCTACTCTTAGAAAGATTCACTTGTACCTTTGTAAGATAAACCTCAGAAGTGATCCCTCCAATCCCCCTCCCTCCACCCATTCCCTCCCCCAGTTTTCTTCTTTTATTTAAAATCATAACCCCACCCCATGTACACCACATTTCCATCTCTGATTTATTTTTCTTATTGTCTAACACGTAAGTATTTTGTGTATTATGTGTATATGTCTGTGTGTGTTCATTCACTCATTCATTTTTTTAACTTTTTTTTGCTTATTCAGCTCACAAACAAGAATGCAAATGTCATCACAGAAAGGATTTTGGTTATGTTTTCAGAACCTAGAAAAGCAGAGAGTAGGCATTCAGAAATGTGGTAAAATGATGGTTAGGATTAATAAGGCGGGAAATTACCTGTGGGGTAGGACACTTGTGTTAGAATTCTCTATTCTTTTTAATTTAGAAATACCTTGGTTTTGCCCTAACTTTTATTTATTTTTTTTTTTTTATTGAGTGTTAACTATGTACATTGATACTCTTCTGGGGTACAGTGTGGGGTTTTCACATGCATTCTGAAATACTTCCATCAAACTGGTCAACACAGCCTTCATGTCATTTTCTCAGTTA
>CAUYTI010014340.1:0-12340 GCA_963575145.1 Galago senegalensis | reverse complement strand
CCCAGGCTCTCTGCTCAGGGCCTTATATAGGTGTAATAGCTTAGCTGTGATTGGTCCATAAAATGGACCAATCAGGAGCAGGATTGAAAATGGACCAATCAGGGATGGGCAACAGTTTTCCCGTGATTGACAGGTAACTGTCTCTACTGGAGCCTCTGGGGGAAGAAAGCTCCCTCGTTTGCCCCAACCTGCCGGTTTTTTGCCGGCTGCTGCCACCAAGACAGAAGTGGCAGGTTCCCCAGGCCCTGCTCAGCTGAGCTGGCTGGGGTGTCACTTTTCCGGTATCAGTAAGATGCATAAATCTTAAGTATATGGCTTCATGCATTTTTGCCATGTAAATTCATGTGGGGCCACTGCCCAGATCAAGAAATAAAATATTGCCACCATCTCGGAATGCCTTCTCAAGCCGCTTTCCACGCAATGTCTCCACTGTTCCAGGCACAGTGGCTCACACCCATAGTCCCAGCTACTCAGGAGGCAGGAGGAGTGCTTGAGGCCCAGAGTTCAAGACCAGCCTGGGCGACATAGCAATAACTGATCTCACAAACAACAAAACAAAAAAAACCTCTTTGCTCCCACCAGCCACTATTCTGATTTCTGTCACCATATACAAGAGTTTGGCAGCTTGGTGCCTGTGGCTCAAGTAGCTAAGGCACCAGCCACATACACCTAGGGTGGCGGGTTCGAATCCAGCCCAGGCCCACCAAACAACAATGACGGCTGCAACCAAAAAATAGCCAGGCGTTATGGCGGGTGCCTGTGGTCCCAGCTACTTGGGAGGCTGAGGCAGGAGACTCACTTGAGCCCAGGAGTTGGAGGTTGCTGTGAGCTGTGATGTCATGTCACTCTACCCAGGGGGATAGCTTGAGGCTCTGTCTCTAAAAAAAAAAAGAGTTTGGCTCATATGGTTCATGTCTGCTCTATCTGGCTTCTATTTTTCAACATAATGATTTTGAGTTTCATTTATATTATATGTCACAATAGTTCATTCTTTCTTATTACTGAGCAGTATTGTGTTGTATAAATACGCTAATGTTTGTTTACCTAGAGTCTGAGTTTGGGCTATTGTAACAACACACCACACACTGGAAGGCTTAAGTAACAAACATTTATTTTTCATAGTTCTGGAGGCTGGGAAGTCGGAGATCAGAATGCCAGCAGACCCAGTGTCCAGTGAGGGTGCTTTTTCTGCTTTGCAGAAAGGAAACGAGAAGACACTGGGTCTGTCCACAAAACATGAATTCAAAACACGGTCCCAAGAGAGTCCCAGGTTCAGATGCCTCCTCCTCATCTTCTAGCAGAAGAATCATAATCTAAGCCCTGCCCTTCACATGATTGCCCCATTTTAGGAGTTTGGGTGTTAATATGTGATGCCAAGAATCCACTCGCCCTCCAGAGCTCTTGGGTCCCCTGTCTGCTGGATCGGTAGGGTGGCTCACTAGAGGAACCTGCTAGAGGCTGAGGAGAAAGCATCTGAGTCTGGGACTCACTCCAGGCCATGTTTTGCCAGCAGACCCAGTGTCCAGGGAGGGTGTTTCTCCTGGTTTGCTGTCTGCTCATTTCATCTTCACATGGCAGAGAGCGGAGAGAGGAGCTCCTTTGGGCCTCTCCTTACCACGGCTCATCTCGTGAGCCTCAGAAACTCCCCACAGCCCCCTCCTAACTAATACCATCGTTTGGGGGTTAGGTTTCAACATGTGTTTCTTGAGGGACACAAACGTGGAGTCTATAATACCTGTTTCCCTACTGCTGGCCGTTGGTCATATTCTGCAAGATTCAAACCTTCAAAATGTGTTGGGGACTTGTGTGTGGTCAGTCTGGATGAGTGTTCCAGAGATATGTGAAAGCATCAGGGGCACTGTTCTATATTATTCTGGGTGGTTTTTTTTTTTTTTTGCTTGTTTGTTTTTTTGGTCTGTTTGTTCTATGAGAGAAGTGTTAAAATCCCCCACTGTGATTATGAATCCTGTTTTTTCCTTTTAGTTTCATCAGATTTGTTTTATATTTATATATGTGTGTATATATATATGTATAGGCATGTATGTACGTTTGTATCTGTCTAGGTATGAGGTCATGTTATTATGTACATACAAACTGACAAATGTTTGATATTCCTGGTAAGTGGCCCTTTTAATGGTCATAAAACGTTCCTCCCTATCTCTAGGAAAGTCTAAATTGTGTGATGTTAATACAGCTGTAAGGCATCTGTGGTGGTACATATAATTCCCATTTTCTTCACCTTCAATCTTTCCTTATCCTTATATTTTAAGTCTATGTCTTTTAAGTAGCATGTTTCTCTTCTAAGATCCTTTGTCTTTTAACTGGGCCATTTGATCCCTTTATATCTAATGTAGTGCTGGTATATTTGGGTTTAAATCTTTCCTATTTCTATTTGTTCTAGCCATCCTGTGTCCTTTATCCCCATTCTTTCCTTTCATACTAATTATATTTTATTACCCTATTTTCCCTCTAATAAATAGCTGTGTGTACTTTTACTGGTTACCCTAGAGATTATAATATGACTTCTTGATGTACAGTCAAATACAAATTAGTAATTTTGCCACTTCCATATAATGTAAAGACACATTTAGATGCCTCTGGCCTTTTGTGCTAGTTATCTTATACACATATGTGTGTGAATACTTTTAAACCAATTTTATTGATGTATAATTTACATGCAATAAAACACACCCAGCTTAAGTGTATAGTTTAATGAATTTACAACTATATAAACGTAGTTCCCACATTAATCATGATACGGACTATTTCAATCACCCTAAAGATTCCACGGTTCCCTTGTAGTGAGTTGCCCACCAGCAGGCTCTGGAGGGTGAGTGGGTTCTTTGCATCACTTATTGAACACCAAAACTGCTTAAAATGGGGCAATGATTTGAAGGGCAGGCCTTAGATCAGCGGTTCTCAACCTGTGGGTCACGACCTCTTTGTAACAATGAAAATACATGGTGGCATTAGGAAGGTTGAGAACCACTGGCTTAGATTATGCTTCTCCTGCTAGAAGGTGAGGAGGAAGCATCTGAACCTGGAACTCACTTGGACCATATTCTGTTCCCACAAGGGGGAATTTATTCAAAAGGAAGATGAGGGAATCCTGGATAGTCACAGGGGAAAAAGACAAATGATACTCAAATGGGACTTCTGTATCATCCCAGACCTCTTGCCCCAGCCCCGCCTCCAGAGTCCTCTTTCTCAAGAATGGCAGCACGGAAACTTAGGTGTCCCCACTGCCTCTCCATCCACTGCCAGGTCAGTCTGCTCTGTCTCGTAAATGCCTCAGGAATCTGTCGTCAACCCCCTTACTCCCCCTCTGTTAGTCACCTTCATTCAGCTGACTCCATCCTCCAACAGCTCCGGGGGGGGGGGGGTTCCACCTGCACTTACAGTTCTCCTTGGGGGAAGGGTAACTACATACACCTGGTTCTAGAAACCCCAAAAGGTACTTGGTGAAAAGCCTCTCTCCCACCCCTTTCCCCAGACACAGATCATCTTTTCTCCGAAGGCGACTAATGTTATCATATCCTTGTTTATCTCTCTGAGGACAATCTACAGAGTTATATCCAAATTTTGTGTGTGTGTGTGTGTGTGTGTGTATACACATACAAACGTATATATACATATATATTCTCTATCCCCTTTAAGGAAGAAAACTACTAACACACAAATGGCTTTTATTTTTCAGTTTTCCCTGTAATAAGTAACTGCACGTGTTATTACAGTGCTAAGATGACTCCTTGATCTATTAAAGTCACCTGTCACTTAGCTGACCACAAATAGGGGCTGACCTGACCGTCCATCCCTTCCTGCCCGCCTTGTTTCACCTGGCAGGATATCATGGCAATGACTCACCATCATTCACAGAGCACTTCCTCATTTCTTTGAACAGATGCACAGTATTCCTCTGCATGGCTGGGCCGTGGTATGTTTAACCAGCCCTCTTTGATGGGTACTTAGGTTGTTTCCAATCTTTGCCAAATGCAAACACAGTTGCAGTGAATCGCTATACTGTGTCGTTTTGCCCTTGGGCTGTGTATTTGGAGGACACTGTTGGGCCAGAGGGCGTGTGCATCTGTGATTTTTTTTTTTATCATTACTATCTTTTCCCCATTAGAGCCACAACAATTTCTCTCCCCGATGCGACTGGCCTCTGTCCGGGTCGCAGGAGCCTTCAGGCCGCAGGCCGTCCTCTGCAGTGCCCACCATGGCTCTCTGGACCCGGGAGCTATTTCATCAGGATGGGGCTGCCCTACTGGCCCGCCTCAGTTTTAAGGCCTCCTTCGCCCTCCAGGGGCTTCCTTCCTGCCAGAAAGCTAAGAAGGGGGCATGTTTCTCTCCAAACCCCAAATCTGATCCCTCCTTTGCTGGCTCCCCAGGGTTCTGGGACTGAACCAAACCCTCAGCAGAGACTCTGTGGGGCGCTGTCTCCTCTCCCAACGGCTCCTAGTCACACCCACCAGCCCCCTACTCTAACTCCACGGGGCCTCTGCCCCCACTACTCCCCTTCCAGCTGGGGTAACCTCTGGGAAAGGGCTTCTGCCCCCCAACTTTGAAGAGTCCCTCCCCACAGCACCATGCGTCCCCACTCCCGTTGCGGGTGGCAGGATCTTTTGGGGCCCTGACTCCCTGGCGCCTGGCACAGACAAGACACCAAGTTCTCCCCAAGCGAACCCGAATCCGCAAAGCTGGGAGAGGGCGGAGTACCGGGGAGATCCCGTGTGCCCCTGCAGCTCCCTGCACGGCCACAAGGGGGCGCCCCTCCCTCGCGGGGTCGGGGCGGAGGCCGGTAGGCTTGGAGCTGGGGGCGGGCTGCACCTGCAGGACAATGGGGCCCCGGGAGCTCAAGCGGGGATAGTCACACAGTTCAGGAACTGCTGCTTCAAAGAAAGGGAGAGGAGATGTAGGGGAGGAAGGGAGAGGAAGAAAAGGGAAGGGGCGAAGGAACAGGTGGAGTGGGAAGGAAAGGAGCTGGGGTTGGTATCTCCTTCCAGGCGCATCCCTTCCTGACCCCTTCCAGCTCACTGCACCAAAGACTTGGTTATTTGGAGGGGTCTAAAGAGTGGTCCCTTGGGCAGGGTTTAAATCCTTGCCTTAGGATTAAAAAGCGTTTGGGCAGAGATCCCTTAAAATTCAAACCTTGAGCAAGCCTGCACCTCAATTTCCATGTTGGTAAAGCAAGGGTAAATAGCACCTGGCTGCTCTAGTGCCAGGC
Source organism: Galago senegalensis (assembly GCA_963575145.1). Taxonomy (NCBI): domain Eukaryota; kingdom Metazoa; phylum Chordata; class Mammalia; order Primates; family Galagidae; genus Galago; species Galago senegalensis. The sequence goes on along the minus strand of CAUYTI010014340.1, from coordinate 7,116 downwards.
CATGCCCCAGGGAGCCTCAGCACGGTGGGTGGTGCCATTGGGGTGGGCCCGCCAAGACATCAGAGCACAGCAGATTGGGGACTGTCCTCCAGGTGCAGCTCTGGTCCCTGGAAGTAGCTCTAAACAGGTCCACAATCCGCTGGTCTCAAGTAGGACTGATAGTGGTTCTGAACTCCAACTCCTGGTCTTAGGCAAAAGGCTAGAAATCAGCCCCCTGGCCACCCAGACACCGGCTCTGTGGTCCAGCTCTAGGCCCTCGCCATTCGCTGGCTCTTTAGAGGTGGGAAGACCCAATAGTTTGTTTGCCCACCCACCGATCTATCCTTCCATGGAAAAGTATTTCCTTACTGAGTGGGAAAGCTGTGCAGAGCTTCACAGAGTGTGTTTACAGTATGACATAGATGGCTATTCCATGGCTATTAGGAATAGCCAGAGGATTTCAAGAGAGAGTTTCTGGGGCCAGGAGAATCTACAGCTGGGCAGGGAAAGCTTCCTTGAGAAGCACATGTGGGTTGGAATGAAGAAGGGGAGAAACTGAGGAACTGCCTTCCAAGCACAGGACACAGCAATCCCAGAGGCTCAGAGGTGGACAGAACCAGTCTGGCTGGGAGGGGGGGAGAGAGCGACGCTGCCTCAGGGGTGCTCAGACCTCACCCCTGGAGAGAAGCAGCTCTCCCTCAGCCTGGAGGTGCCTCCCTGCTCCAGCCCAGAGCAGGGCTCCCTGGCGTCTACCATCACTCAATGAGGCATTTGGGGCTGGGCTCTTGTACACAAGCTTTTACTCAGCAGACACCAAGACCCCACTATGCCCACGAGATTCCCTCCCTTCCTTCCTTTCTTTCTTTCTTTCTTTCTTTCTTTCTTTCTTTCTTTCTTTCTTTCTTTCTTTCTATTTTTCCATCCTTCTTTTCTTCTTTTTTTCTTCCTTTCTGTGGTAAAATATATATAATGAATTTTACCATTCTTAACCATCATTAAGTGCACAGTCCAGTGGCAAGAAGCACATTCATACTGTCATGCACCCCTCACCCCCAGCCCTCTCCAGAGCTCTATCATCTCCCCAAATTGAAACTGACCCCATGAAATTCTGACTCGCCTGCTTCTCCTAAGCCCTGGAAACTCCATTCCACCTTCTGTGAATTTGACTCCTTTACACACTTCATGTAAGTGGAATCGTAGTGTTTGTCTCTGTGTGCCTGGCTCTTTTCACTCAGCATAATGTCCCCAAGGTCCATGCACGCATGTGTAGCATAGTCAGACCTTCCTTTTCAATGTTGAATAATGTTCCACTGTGCGGAGAGGTCATGTTTGCTTAGTTGTCATTTATAGATGGACGTTTGGGGTACCCACTTCTGGCTGTTGGAGAGGATGCTGCTCTAAAGCCCCCCAGCCTATAGTCCTTTGGGCTGTCTATATGCCCACTGCACAGTTGGTATTTTGCAAATTCTATAGTGAAGGGACTGCAGACCTCACCTCATCTCCACCAGCTCTCTTTCATTCACAGCTTGAGGAGCCAAGGCCCAGTGGAAGCAAGGGACCTCCTCAAAATCGAGTCTGCTCAGAGGATTTCAACATGCAGAAGGCCACTGGGACCAAGGCCACTGCCTGGTGCACACTCTCTGTTACCTCTCCCACTCGAGTCATCCCATGGTTTTCTGGGAAATTATATCAGAAAGCTTTAGAACACTGGGCAGCCCAACCCTTGACCTTGTACGCCAAGTGCTGTGTGGGCACTTGTCCACAAGCCACTCCATTCCAGCCCGACGCTGATCCCCAGGCCTGGAAACAGAGATCAGAGACTGTGCATCTCGACATGCGCACCTTGACTTGCCGGGACAGCTTTGCCAGCCCTGGGTTTTATTGTCCCACTCATCTTACAGACAGCAAATGGGCCTATGAGCAGGGCAAAGACTTGCTTAGGGTCACAGAGCCCAGCACAGAGCCCAGCACAAAGCCCAACTTCATGGGCAGAGGAAGCCCATGGACCCGGATTTCCCCAACATCCTCCCCATGAGCAGAGGGTCTCCAGGGTCGAGTCACTTTCCCAGGGGAGAGCTCCAAGTTTGGTTGGCTCTGGCCCAGGATTCCCCCAGAAAGGTCTCCAGGGATGATAAGGCTGGGATGACCTCAGCTCCTTCCAGGCCTCCCCAAAGGAGGCCCCTGCCAGGGAATGGCACTCCCAGCTCCTCCCTTCTCCTCCTGGCCCTGGAGGGCTAAGGGCAGGCAGGGGTACTTCCCCAGCTCAGAGGGAAGCTGGGCTACCCAGAGTGAGCACAGCTCTGCCCTGCAGGGCAGCCTGGTTTGCAGGCTGAGCTGGCAGAGGGACACCTCCAGGGTGGAGGGCATTTGTGGGGCACCCTCCCACTCAACTTTCTGAGAAGGCCCCGCCCTTCTCCTTCTCGTTCTGAGGTTGGGGCGGGATGGCAACACCAAGTCTAGGCTAGCCGCGGTGCTTCCTCTTTGCCCCGCTCGCTGCAGAGTGGCCCAGCCCTGGGTCCTCACCCCTCGCAGGGCCTGTCTCCCCTGGCCCAACTTCCCTAGTTTCCTTCCAGCACCTGCTGCAGCCGCTGCTTTGAAAGGTTTATCTGCCAGAAGGGCTTTGAGGGTGGGGAACATGACCCTTATCTCCCTGCCTGGGGCCTGCCCTACAGTTGGGGCTTTGTAATCTGACATTGTGATTTTTCACCCTTGTTTTTCCTCTGAAGAGGGACGATTAGCTGAATCATGGGGTGGGGGGCCTGGGGGCAAGACAGCTGGAGGACAGGGATAAGTCTCAGGCCCAGAGAAAACCCCAAATATGACGGTTTCCAGCCAAGACTGCAGGTTCCTGGAGGAGGCTGAGCCCCGGGGAAGAGCCCAGAGGAGGGCCCTCGGTGCCAGGGATGTTCCATGGGCATCCCATGGCCTGCAGGGACTGCAAGGCAGGGGTGGTGACAGCAGCTGGGGTGAATGTGGCTGGCCACTAAGCCCCCACAGCACAGCTCCCAGTACCCCTCCAGGTCATTCTCATTTTGCACACAGGCTCCTGATGCTGAGACTGGCTGGGCACTGGCTGGACCCTGGACCCTCGGCTGTCAGAGGCCTCTTATGTCCCCAGAACTTCGAGCCTGCTGCATTCTTAGCTTAGGGCCCCCTCTCCACTTAGCACAGATCAAATTTCTTTTTGATCAAATTCAAAAGGAAGACTCCCCCGACTCCCAGGGTCCATTTGGTAACCCCCTTAGACTCCCAGAGTCCCCTGGGTATCTCCTCTCCTGGGTCCTGCCTCCCCCAGGGCCCAGTCCAGGGTGAATACCCAGCAAATACCTGTTGAGCAGTCTTAGGACTCTTTCCAGACCCTAACAGGGTTGTTTTTCTTTTTATTTTTGTTTTGAGACAGAGTCTCACTTTGTCATCCCCGGTAGAGTGCCATGGCATCACAGGCCACAGCAACCTCAAACTCTTGGGCTCAAGCGATTCTCTTGCCTTGGCCTCCCAAGTAGCTGGGACTACAGGCACCCACCACAGTGCCCAGCTATTTTTAGAGATGGAGTCTCACTCTTGCTCAGGCTGGTTTCGAACCTGTGAGCTCAGGCAATCCACCCCCACTAGGTCTCCCAGAGTGCTAGGATTACAGGCATAAGCAACCACACCTGGCCACCCAATACAGGTTTTCTTCTATTGGTACTATAAGATTGAGGACTGCAAGCTGGGAGGAAATCTCCAAAAGAGGTGGGCTGGCCCCAGGTTCCCCACTCTGCTGCAGAGTGGACCTAGTGCTGAGAGGTGGTTCCCAGCCCTGGGCCCTCCCTTGCCACAGCTGCAGCCTATATGCCCTGCAGAGTGGCCTGACTGCCTGGTGTCTCGTCCTCCCTCTGCAAGGGCTGGCAATGCAATGGAGACAGATGTCCGCCAGAGATTGCATGGAGGGGAACTGAAATGAGGGTTGAGCTGGGCACAGGGAGGGCCCAGAGTAGAAAGGCCAGGCTGGACGGTGCCTGAGGCTTCCCTAGGGCACCCTATGCAGCTGATTTCTGATTCCCCTCGAGTCTGGCGGGCAGCCACAGCCCAGGGGGAGAGGGGTGATTGGCGTCCCTAAGTCAGTGGCCACATCCCCTACTGCTCCCAAACGGGGCTTCTGGGGCAGGAAGAGCTGCCCACGGTGGTCGCTCAGCTCCCTTCCTGCTACCCAACTGAGCTCAGAGATAAGTCTTTGCTGAGCTGAGCAAGGCTGGGGGCTCAGGCTTTCCCCAGAAATCATGTCGGAGCTGTGCACGTGGAGGAAGGGGCCTGACGGCCACGATAACCCTCTATTTTTAAGAGATCCGGGAGGAAGTTCCAAGTCACCCTTGGCAGAAATAGCTTTGAGCTTCAGCCTGGCATCTGTGGCTTCAGCTGTCAGCAGAAGCAGGGACAGCCGGCAAGTGTGGCTCGAGTCCGTTCATCACACTGTGGCTGGTACCCTGCTCCTGCCTGCTCCCCAGACAGGGGCCCTGGGGGTCTGAGCTCACGTGTGTGTCTAATGTGTACCTAACCTGTGCCTAACATGTGCCCAGGGCCATTGACAGCATAACTTCATGAGAAGTGCTGTCCCATGTCACAGACGGAAGGGAGAAGGCCTCCTGGGAAGCCCTCTGGGGAAGAGCTGAGCACATCAGGCTGGAGGAGACACCGCAGAGGAGGCAGGGCAGGGGCTCAGAGCCAGGCGTTGACAAGTGCAGGGTGCCAGTGAGCCGTCTGTGGACCCATCAGGTCATTTAACGTCTCTGGCCTTAGTTTCCTCTTCAGAACAATGGGGATGGTAACAGTGCCTTCCTCGAAGAGTTAACTGGTATGAAGAGCTTGCAACATCGCCTGGCACTATGCAAGCTTTTAGTAAATATTAGAAATAGGGACTTATGATTAGCTATGATGCCAAGCAGAGGTCTAAGTAGCACAGATGTGTTCCATGCCACTTTCTTCCTTCCCAGTTTCCCCACCTGTGTTTCTGTGGTGCAGACATCGACTCTCACCATGCCCTCAGGGCCGTGTGTCACAGGCTCTGTTTTCTCCCTAATAATTGCCCTCCTCCCTTCATTTCCTTGTCTAAGAATTCACAAAAGGAAATCTTAGGGCCCGGAACACGAAGGCCACATCAAGAGAGTTCTAAAGACCACTCGTGTCATTTCACAAGAGATTAACTGAAGCCCAGAGGTCAGTGCCTGACCAAAATCTCCTGGCCAAGAAGGGACCCTGACAGCCCTGGAGCCCGATGTCCAAGCGGGGCTCTCCTTCTGCACTGCTGTCTTGGGGAGGGAGCGCAGCGCTTCTGGGAGAGGCCTCCCTGGCCTCATCTAACTTGTGACCACCAGGCCATCAACACCCCAGCCTTCCCCACATCCCGGTTCCTCTGGCTTGGCTTTTTTCTGCTTCCCTGCTGAGTATACTCCATCCTCACTCCTAGAAGTCTGTCTGGCTTGTGGCAGGCACTCAATAAACACAAGCAGATAAACGAATGCTCTCCAACCCATCAGCCTTTGTGTCTCTGTGAGGCTCCTGGGCTCAGCTCTCACTGGGGACTCCAGATGCTAACAGGCTTGGCCCCTGCTTGTGCCCTGGAATGGGCAGCATTGGGGATGCCTGCAGACTGAGCCTAGGCTGGAAGGCCCAGCTGACCCTTCCTGCAGGCCAGAGGGCATTGGTTCTCCTCCTGCTCTCGGGCCGCCCTTTCTTCTCTCCCTCTTAAACCAGGTGAATAAATCACCTTTCTTCTTTCCCCCCTAACCCGCCAAAAAGCATTATTATTGAAGAAACCATGAAAAACTCCAAAAAAATATAGAAGGGAATAGCAAATCCACCTGCCAAGGTAACCCTGTGGACACTGGTGTCTGCCCCCACCTCTGAATCAGATGGCAAGCTCGGCTATGCTTGGTCAGGAGCAGCAGGGCCACATGAGGGACTTTCCCTCAGAGATCTGGAAGCTATCAGGCCGCCAGACCTCAGCTTGCCTGCCTGCCCTGCTCTTCCTCCTCCTGCCTCCTGGGCCCTCGTCCTCCTTCCTGCTCTCCTGCACTCACCATTGGACTCTGTTTTCACACTTGTTGGAGGGATGATAATATTGGAAGGTTGCGTGTCCAAGGGAGACAAGCCCAGGCTGGACAGCCTGGAGGCACCCAGGGAAGGTGAAGTGAGGGGCAGGGAGAGAAAGGGCTAGAGTGGGAAAAGTGGTGGAGAAGTAGTTAAGTGAGAGGAGACCCGGGTGCTCTGCTCCCCGGCCCCCACATGCTCTTCCTTGTGTGTTCTGGGGGCACTGGAACTTTCCAGGAAAGGGGAGCTTTTCTTTGGGTCTTGCAGAAGAGCTGGCTGAATCAACACTGTTCAGCGGCCTGGAAGACCATCTGGGGTAAATTCCGGTGGTATTTGCTGGAGGCTGTGCTGTCAAGGGCCTCTGAGGACCCTTGGGGGCCTCTTCCTGCTGGCTCTTGCCCTTTGAGTAAAGTGGACAGACGTCTCTCATCCTCTCTCTCCTCTGTTCTTCTTCTCCCGCTTTCGGGCCGCCAGGTCCCTGATAACACTGGGAAGTCACTATCGGCCCAGGAGCACCCTCTGTGCAGCCCGTGGGCCTGCTCTGCGCTAACGGTTGGCAGCCAGTACTGGGTGATAACTTATCAGGCCAAACCTGCGCATGGCCGGGTCAGACCACGCTCTGCCTCAGATTTCCCTCCTGCAGTCCCCACCACCAGGCCCTGCCTGCTCCCCAGCTGAACAGCCATGGAAGTGACACCAGGCAGCCCCCTCCCCAGGTCGGGAGGGAGACCTGGGTAGCATTATCCACACTATTCTTCCCAAGCCAGACTCATACTCCACCATGGTGGTCCTGCCCCAGCTGCCAAGAAGGAGCAGAAGAGGCCGGACGTGGTGCCTCGTAGCAGTAATCCCAGCACTCTGGGAGGTCGAGGCAGACAGATTGCCTGAGCTCAGGAGTTCGAGACCAGCCTGAGCAAGAGCAAGATCCCATCTCTACTAAAAATAGAAAAATTAGCTGGGCATTGTGGCAGGCACCTGTGGTCCCCAGCTGCTCAAGAGGCTGAGGGAGGAGAATCACTTGAGCCCAAGAGTTTGAGGTTGTTGTGAACTAGGATGATGCCACAGCACTCT
>CAUYTI010014339.1:0-10129 GCA_963575145.1 Galago senegalensis | reverse complement strand
GCAACCTCCAACTCCTGGGCTCAAGCGAGTCTCTTGCCTCCACCTCCCAAGTAGCTGGGACCACAGGCGCCCGCCACAATGCCCGGCTATTTTTTGGTTGCAGCCGTCATTGTTGTTTGGCGGGTCCGGGCTGGGGATTCGAACCTACCACCTTAGGTGTACGTGGCTGGCGCCTTAGCCGATTGAGCTATAGGCGCCGAGCCGAAGTATTCTTTATAAAATAACTTCAAATCATCTACAAAGTATATGTATATGCTTTCAAGTGTTTTTTACATGCTATTTTCTAAATGATTATATATAACTTATATAATTGTTTTGAGATTGCTATTTTTCTTGATTTTTTGGCTTATGTGTAGTGCTTTCCCTTTGAATCAGATATATTTTCATTGTAAACATTGGGTGGTTTAAACATTTTATTGGGCCAATTTCCATAATACTAAATTAGATATTTTCTTGTGACTCTTTTAGGAGGTACTTTGTATATATACGTATATGGGAAAACTTCATAAAATACTCTTTATTAATTTGTTTTTAGGCTTCCGGGCAACACTAGAACAAAAATTGGCTTTATAACATTTGACAGTACAATCCATTTCTACAGTCTTCAAGAAGGTCTCTCTCAACCTCAGATGCTAATAGTTTCAGATATTGAAGGTATGTGTTATATATTTATTGAACTACCTTGGGGACATTTCAGTGTTAGAAATTTTTATGAATATTTGACAAATTAAGGAGTGTATTGTGTGATTCTATAGGTTGAGGAAATTCTTCATTGTAAAATCATGAGATTGTTAGAATTGAATTATAATTAGAACTCAGATAAAATTTAGGCAGTTCCCCCCCCTTCTTCCCGTGTATTTATTCAAAAATATTTGAGAACTGTGGTGACTCACACCTGTAGTCCCACCACTTTGGGACACAGAGGCAGGAGAATTATTTGAGGCCAGGAGTGTGAGACCAGCCTTGGCAGCATAGCAAGACCCCCACCTCTACAAAAAATTTAAAAACTTATCCAAGCAGCTGGGCACCTGTAGCTCAGTGAGTAGGGCACCAGCCATATACGGCAAGGCTTGAGCCCAGCCCGGACCTGCTAAACAACAATGACAACTACAACCAAAAAATAATGGGGCGTTGTGTTGGGCACCTGTAATCCCAACTACTTGGGAGGCTAAGACAAGGGAATCGCTTTAAGCCCAAGGGTTTGAGGTTGCTGTGAGCTGTGATGCCACGGCACTCTACCCAGGATGACATAGACTCTGTCTCAAAAAAAAAAAACTTAGTCAAGCATTTTGGCATATTCTTGTAGTCCTAGCTACTTGGGAGGCAGAGGTGGGAGGATCACTTAAGCCTAGGAGTTCAAGGCTTCTGTGAATTTTAACCACTGTACTCTAAACATTTGGTACTTTAAAGACAACATCAAAAAATGAAAAGATAGGCCAGGTGCGGTGGCTCATGCCTGTAATCCTAGCATTCTGGAGGCTGAGGCGGGTGCATTGCCTGAGCTCACAGGTTTGAAATCAGCCTGAGCAAGTGTAAGACCCTATCTCTAAAAAAAAAAAAAAAAAAAAGCGGATGGCACCTATGGCTCAGTGGGTAGGGCGCTGGCCCCATATACCGAGGGAGGCAGGTTCAAACCCAACCCTGGCCAAACTGCAAAAAAAAATAGATGAGCATTGTTCCGGATGCCTATAGTCCCAGCTACTTGAAAGGCTGAGGCAAGAGAATTGCCTGAGCCCAGGAGTTGGGAGGTTGCTGTGAGCTCTGTAAGGCCACGGTACTCTACCAAGAGTGATAAAGTGAGACTTTGTCTCTACAAAAAAAAAAAAAGCCAGATGTTGTGGTGGGCACCTATAGTTCCAGCTACTTGGGAGGCTGAGGCAAGAGAATTGCTTGAGCCTGAGAGTTTCAGGTTGCTGTGACCTGTGATGCCATGGTACTCTACCGAGGGTGACAAAGTGAGACTGTCTCAAAAAATAAAAAAGAAATGAAAAGATAATCTACAGAATGGGCAAAAATAATTTGGAAATCATATCTGATACAGAATTTACATTTAGATTACATAAAGAACTTCTATAGGGTGGTGCCTCTGGCTCAGTGGGAAGGGCACCAGCCCCATATAACAAGGGTGGTGGGTTCAAACCCGGCCCTGGCCAAACTGCAACAAAAAAATAGCTGGGCCTTGTGGTGGGTGCCTGTAGTCCCAGCTACTTGGGAGGGTGAGGCAAGAGAATCGCCTAAGCCCAAGAGCTAGAGGTTGCTGTGAGCAGTATGACGCCACAGCACTATACTAAGGGCGATAAAATGAGACTCTGTCTCTTAAAATAAAAAGAACTTCTATAATTTAACAAAACAAAAACAAAAAAGACAACCAGGATCTGTGGTTAAAGGATTTGAATAGATACTTTCCTATTCAATATATAATACTCAGTATCCTCTCTATACAAATGGTTGATAAGCATATAAATAAATGCTTTCCGGGCAGTGCCTGTGGCTCAAAGGAGTAGGGCGCTGGATCCATATACCAAAGGTGGCGGGTTCAAACCCAGCCCTGGCCAAAAACTGCAATCAATAAATAAATTAATAATACAAAAGGAGTCTGAATTAAAAAAAATAAATGCTTTACATCTTGAATTAATGGGCAAGTAGAAATGAAAAAAAAAAAACAATTGGGAAGAGGGTTGGGACTCATGCCTGTAATCCTAGCATTCTGGGAGGCATAGGCAGGTGGATTGCCTGAGCTCAGGAGTTGGAGACCAGCCTGAGCAGGAGCAAGATCCCATCTTGTGGCAGGAGTCTGTAGTCCCAGCTACTCCAGAGGCTGAAGCAAGAGGATTGCTTGAACCCAAGATTGTGAGGTTGCTGTGAACTCTGACTCTGTTTAAAAAAGAAAAAAGAGGCTCAGTGCCTGTGGCTTAAGTGGCTAAGGCACCAGCCACATGGACCTGAGCTGACGGGTTCGAATACAGCCTGGGCCCACCAAAAAAAACAATGATGGCTGCAACCAAAAAATAGCCGGGCGTTGTGGCGGGCACCTATAGACCCAGCTACTTGGGAGGCGGAGGCAAGAGAATCGCTTGAGCCCAGGAATTGGAGGTTGCTGTGAGCTGTGATGTCAGCGCACTCTACCCAGGGCAACAGCTTGCGGCTCTGTCTCAAAAAAAAAAAAAAAAGAAAGAAAGAAAGAGAAAAGAAAAAACACAATGCAGTATCACCTCACACCAACAAGATAGCTAAATATTAAAGAGCTGGACAATAGCAAGTATTGGTCAGGATGTGGAGGAACTGGAACCCTCATACACAGGTAGCACTGCTCGAGGAATGTGAAATGGTATAGCCTCTGCAAAAGAATTTGGCATTTCCTCAAAAACTTAAACATAGAGTTGTTACCATATGACCCAGCAATTTCACTCCATAAATATGTACTCAAGAAAATTGATTGCTGAACTGTTCGTGCATACACTGTAATGTTATGTAAAGTTGAGAGCATTAAAAACTGTACTTATAAAACGTAAAAGTAAAAAAAAAAAAAAAAGATAAATTGAAAGAATCACGTCTATGCAGAAATTTGTGCGTAAATGTTTATAGCATCATGGCTCCAAAGTGGAAACAACTTACGTAACGAATCATCTGATGAATGGATAAACAAAATGTGGTAGAGCCATATAATGGATGTTATTCAGCAATAAAAAAAATGAAGTACTTGGAGGCATCTGTGGCTCAGTGAGTAGGGTGCTGGCCTCATATACCAAGGGTGATGGGTTCAAACCTGGCGCCGGCCAAACTGCAATGAAAAAAAATAGCTAGATGTTGTGGCAGGTGCCTGTAGTCCCAGCTACTCGGGAGGCTGAGGCAAGGGAATCACCTAAGCCCCAGAGGTGGAGGTTGCTATGAGCTGTGACTCCATGGCACTCTACCAAGGGCCACATAGTGAGACACTGTCTCTAAAAAAAGAGAAAAAAAGAAGTTCTGTTGCATACCAGTATGGGTGAATCTTTAAAACATGAGGCTCAGTGATAAAAACCAATCACAAAAACTACATATAGAATGATTTTCTTTATATGAAATATCCAGAATATGTAAATCCAAAGGACTGTGAAGGTAGATTTTGGTTGCAGTTGTTGTTAGCTGGCTCGGGCCGGGTTTGAACCTGGCCTTAGTGTATGTGGCCGGCGCCCTACCCACTGAGCTATGGGCACCACTGCAAGACCTCGTCTCTTTAAAAAAAAAAAAAAATAGTTGGGCCTTGTGACAGGTGCTTGTAGTCCCAGCTATTTGGGAGGCGGAGGCAAGAGAATCACTTGAGCCCAAGAGTTTCAGGTTGCTAAGTTGTGATGCCATGGCACACTATCAAGGGTGACAATGTGAGACTTTCTCTCAAAAAATAAAAATGTAGAACATGATTTTTATAATCCTCCACCACCCACATTGTCTTACCAGTTTGCTTCCTTCCTAGGGGTATTAGCTTGCTTTCTTTTTTTTTTTTTTTAGAGACAGGGTCTCACTTTGTTGCCTTCAGTAGAGTGCTGTGGTGTCACAACTCACAGCAAACTCCAGCTCTTGCGCTTAGGCGGTTCTCTTGCCTCAGCCTCCTGAGTAGCTGGGACTACAGGCACCCACCACAACACCCAGCTATTTTTTTGTTCCAGTTTGGCCTGGGCCAGGTTCAAACCCACTACCCTTGGTATATAGAGCTGGCACCCTGCTCACTAAGCCACAGGCGCTGCCCAGGGGTATTTAGTTTCTTTTCTTTTTTTTTTTTTTTTAGAGACAGAGTCTCACTTTGTTACCCTTGGTAGAGTGCCATGAAGTCACAGCTCACAGCAACCTCTGGGCTTAGGTAATTCTTTTGCCTTAGCCTCCTGAATAGCTGGGACCACAGGCGCCCACCACGACACCCGGCTGTTTTTTTGTTGCAGTTTGAACCCGCCACCCTGGGTATATGGGGCTGGCACCCGACTCACTGAGCCATAGCACCGCCCGGGTATTTAGTTTCTAAGTGAGAATAAATACAAATCCTGAGAAGCACATTTGACATGGGTAATTAGCACACTATCTGATTAATGTGATTTTGTATTCCCACTAGTAAAGACACTGGTGTGGGCCTCCTTTATGAGAAAGTGTTAGCTTTGTTTTTTTTTTTTTTTTTTTTTTTTTGGGGCCGGGGGGCGAGGGGGGGCCCCGGGGGGGCCCACCTTTATCACAACGGGTTAGCTTTGTTTTTTTTCTTATTTATTTTTTTTGGAGACAGGAGCCTCAAGCTGTCCCCCTGGGTAGGGTGCTGTGGCATCTCAGCTCATAGCAACCTCCAACTCCTGGGCTCAAGTGAGTCTCCTGCCTCAGCCTCCCAAGTAGGTGGGATCACAGGTGCCCGCCACAATGCCTGGCTATTTTTTGGTTGCAGCTGTCATTGTTTGGTGGGCCCGGGCTGGATTCGAACCCACCACCTTGGGTGTACATGCTGGTGCCTTAGCCACTTGAGCCATAGTCACTGAGCTGAAAGTGTTAGCTTCGTGAATGACAAAGTTATCAGTGAGCTGTACTGCTTTTGTGTAATGACATCGCATTCTTGTGTGTAGTGTTAGTCAATAATTTTCTTAATGCTAAGAGTGTGTCGTCTTTGGCTGGCTTCTAGGGCCAGCCATTAGGAAAAAAAAAAAGAGGAGAAGGCAAAGCAGGATTTTAAAGTGTTATGTGTAGCCTAAGAAGTAGAGCACTTGGATAAACCTTTACTGAGTGCTTATAGATGAATATTTTTTACTTTGAAGCTATACCTTTTACAAGGTAGCAGACAAGAAGCAGAAATTTGCAGTAAATATTTGAATCGATGTTCCTTTGGTGGCTCTTTGGACGTGTGTAGATAATGCTATACCAGTGGAAGTAGATGGCTTTTTTACTGAGACAGTCTTGGTATGTTGTCCTCCATAGAGTACCATGGCATCACAGCCCACAGCAACCTCAAACTCTTCGGCTTAAGTGATTCTCTTGCCTCAGCCTCCCAAGTAGCTGGGACTACAGGTGCCTACCACAACACCTGGCTGTTTTTTTGTTGCAGTTGTCATTGTTGTTTAGCAGGTCTGGGCTGGGTTCGAACCCACTTGCCTCAGTATGTGTGGCTGGTGCCCTAACCAGCTACTTAGCTACAAGCACCAAGTCAAGAGATGGCTTTTCTTTAAGTATGGGGGTGGTTAACTGCATCAGTGTTGTATGTTTGGAACATCTTTAATAGTTACATTTTGTTTAAAATAAATATGTATTTATTCTTTCAGATGTTTTTATACCTATGCCAGAGAACTTATTAGTAAATTTAAATGAAAGTAAAGAGGTAAGGCACATTTTGTTATCTGACATGTTTAATTGAAATATTGAAGGAATATATATTTAAAATGAACTTTAATATTTTGCTTCTTTTTGTGACGTTTCTAAGATGCATAGTATTTATATTTACTTTTAGTTAAAATTCATTAGATGAAGAGCTCTGGAGTTTGACCTTGGGCTGATCATTTTTAAGTCTAATGCAGCAAGTTGGGAAGAACACCTGAAGGAAACCTGTCTTGCCAGCCAGTTGGGAAGTTGGGTGGGTTGCTGACATAAAGCTTCTGGTCACTGCATAGAAGCACATTAGCTAGGCTGCTTTCAGTGCCCTTTGCTTTTCTGATTCACAGAGTGTCATTGGGGTCAGTTCAGAAGAAACTCTTATTACCTGCCTGGAAATTGCCATGACATAATGCAGTGAGAGGTGAACAGAATGTGTCTGAAGGGGGGATGTTGTCTACCCTGTACATGCATATATGCCATAGGGGTAACATTTTAACTAGCAAGTCTATGGTCTCTGCTCTTGGCAATGGTGACTGTGCCATAGTGCAAAGTATTTTTCTCCCTATTAACTCTATTTGTACAATCTAACCTGAATAGGTAGTTATTCTTTATTTTATTTATCTTTTGTAGTCATATCGCTAGTTGACAAAGTTACTAGATATCTTAGATTTTGCAGCAGGGAAAAGCGGAACTCACTTTGGAACCTAAAAAAATAAAGTATGTAGAGGTGATGGATAAGGCCATATTTCATGGCATTAAAATATATCAAATCTTTAAACTGTGATGTTTCTTTTGGATACATTTTGGACTTAATAGTCTTGCTGGACTACTGCATGTGCAAGAACTGTAAGGCCCCAACTTTGATATGTCTTGCTTGCCAATTTATAATGTTGACTTAAAATGGCTTTCTTGTCATTTGACCAACTTCATTGTTTATTGTAGTGTCTGTAGATTCTCTGACCATCATCATGACTCAATGTCTTGTCTATTGTATTAGAAACTAATTTAATGGGAAAAGAATTTTTTAGTTTTAACACTCTTGAGTTTTCTTGCTTTATTTCACAAGCTTGTTCAAGATTTACTGAAAACTTTGCCACAAATGTTTACCAAGACACTGGAGACCCAGAGTGCTTTGGGTCCGGCACTTCAGGCTGCCTTTAAGCTGATGTCCCCAACAGGTGGTCGAATGTCTGTCTTTCAAACACAACTCCCAAGTCTTGGAGTGGGAGCCCTGAAACCACGAGAGGAACCGAACCAAAGGTCATCTGCTAAGGTAAGAAAGTTGTAAAATGTATTAATATGATTTATGCTGGTGCTCTCTTCCTTTGACTGTAGCTCCTTTGGGTTTGTTTTAGGTTTTTTGTTTGTTTGTTTTAGACAGATTCTCAGTGTGTCACCTTCAGTAGAGTGCTAGGGCATCACAGCTCACAGCAACCTTGAACTTTTCTTGCCTCAAATTCTCTTGTTTCAGCCTCCCAAGTTGCTGGGACTACAGGTGTCTGCCACAACGCCTGACTATTTTTTGTTGTAGTTGTCATTGTTGTTTAACTGGCCTGGTCAGGGTTTGAACCCTCCAGCCCTGGTGTATGTGGCCAGCTCCCTAACCACTGAACCACGGTTGCCGAGCCTTTTTTTTTGTAGTTTTTGGCTGGGGCTGGGTTTGAACCTGCCACCTCCGACATATGGGCCAGTGCCTTACTCCTTTGAGCCACAGGTGCAGCCTACCAAGCCTTTTTTTTTTCTTTTTTGAGACAGAGCCTCAAGCTGTCACCCTGGGTAGAATGCCCTGGCATCACAGTTCACAGCAACCTCCAACTCTGGGCTTAAGCAATTCTCCTGCCTCTGCCTCCCAAGTAGCTGGGACCACAGCGCCTCTTCAAGTAGCTGGGACCACAGCGCCATAACGCTTGGCTATATTTTGGCTGCAACTGTCGTTGTTTGGCAGGCCGGGGCTGGATTCGAACCTGCCACCTCAGGTGTATGTGGCTGGCGCCTTAGCCACTTGAGCCCCAGGTGCTGAGCCCCTTTCTCCCCCTTCCCTCCACTTGTTGGGGGGAGGGAATCTGAGGAAATTAGTAAGAGGTTTCACTTTTATATAGACTTTCTTTTCTTTTTTTCTGAGACAGAGTCTCATTATGTTGCCCTCCATAGAGTGCTGTGGGATCACAGGTCACAGCAACTTCAAACTCAGGCTCCCAAATAGCTGGGACTATAGGCACCCATCACTGTGCCTGGCTATTTTGTTGTTGTTGTAATTGTCATTGTTGTTTGGCAGGCCCAGGCTAGGGTCAAACTTGCCAGCTCCCATGTATATGGCTGGTGCCCTAGCCACTAAGGTATAGGTGCTCTGAGCCTGATGTAGACTTTCTATTTCATTACATTTTCTCTACCAGATTCACCCTTAGCTTTATTTTTAGTGTTTTTTGACAGGCCACTAACAATTCAGCTTGCTTTTGAGAAAGTTTGGGGGACTAAGAGAATAATATACTTGCTAGGAACAAAGACAAGCAGTTAGGAATAGTCATTATTTGGTATATTGATGGCCATAGATTTCTTTTGAGTACCTTATATGTATACTATACTGGCTATGATGGCATTCCTGGAGTGAGACTGCCTGTGTTCCGCTATTTATTACATGAGTGAACTTGAATAATTTACATAATTTCTTTGCCCCTTTGTTTCTTTAAAAATAAAGTGAAAATAATGATGGAATTTACTTTTTGGGGTAAATGAAAGGACTAAGTAGATATTACAAGTGAATTGTTTAGAACAGTTTTCAGCATACTGAGCATTTAAAAGATTTTAGTTACAATAATAATTATCTTTGCCAATGATAAAATTATATAATAGATGCATTTCTTTCTTTTAAAATTAAAACATAATGGCTTGGTGCCTATAGCACAGTGGTTAACAGATCCAGCCACATACACTGAGGCTGGAGGGTTTGGACCTGCCCAGGCCAGCTCAACAACAATGACAACTGCAACAAAAAATAGCCAGGCATTGTGGCAGGTGCCTGTAGTCCCAGCTACTTAGGAGGCTGAGGCAAGAGAATCACTTAAGCCCAAGAGTTTGACGTTGCTGTGAGCTGTGCTGTCATGGCACTCTACTGAGGATGACATAGTGATACCCTGTCACAAAAATAAAGTAGAATGTAATGCTGGGGTATGGTGGCTCACACTTGTCATCCTAGCACTCTGGGAGGCCGAGGTGGGCAGATTGCTTGAGCTCAGGAGTTCAAGACCAGCCTGAGCAAGAGGAAGACCCTGTCTCTTCTAAAAAAGGAAAAAAAACTAGTGGAGTATTGTGGCATATGCCTATAGTCCCAGCTACTAGGGAGGCTAATGTTAACCAGGCAAAAGGAATTGCTAAGACTAAGAGTTTGAGGTTGCTGTGAGCTATGATGCCTGAGCATTGTACCCAGGGTAACAGAGTATGACTCTGTCTCAAAAAAAAAGAAAAAAAATTAAAACATAAAAAACTTAAAGAAAAATCAGGCTAGGTGTATTATGACACATACCTGTGATACCAGAACTTTGGGAGGCTGAGGCAGGAGGATTACTGGAGGCCCGAAGTTTAGGACCAGCCTGGGCAACATAGGAAAAGTTCCATCTGTATTTCAAAGTGGTAAATATTTTTTTAAACTTACAGAAAATTCATAAGCAGTATATGCTTCTTTTTTTTTTTTTTTTTTTGAGACAGAGCCTCAAGCTGTCCCCCTGGGTAGAGTGCCGTGGCATTACAGCTCACAGCAACCTCCAACTCCTGGGCTCTAGCGAGTCTCCTGCCTCTGCCTCCCAAGTAGCTGGGACCA
>CAUYTI010014337.1:0-31509 GCA_963575145.1 Galago senegalensis | reverse complement strand
GACAGAGCCTCAAGCTATCCCCCAGGTAGAGTGCAATGACATCACAGCTCACAGCAACCTCCAACTCCTGGGCTCAAGCGAGTCTCCTGCCTCAGCCTCCCAAGTAGCTGGGACTACAGGTGCCTGCCACAATGCCCGGCCATTTTTTGGTTGCAGCCATCATTGTTGTTTGGCGGGCCCAGGCTGGGGATTCGAACCTGCCACCTTAGGTGTATGTGGCTGGTGCCTTAGCTGCTTGAGCCACAGGCGCCGAGCCTGTTTATTTGTTTTTACTAACAAGAAGTAGACAACTTCATGGGGGAATGTGGATACACCCCAGAGTTGACTATGGAGGCACCTGGGGCTGGTCTTCCATAATGCTCAATATTTTCAACAGTTTGAGGAGAGACATGTCCTTAGAGGAAGGATGAGAAAGTAGTGTTTATAACCTCTGATATTGCTTACTAATACCTTGTGTATCAAAGAAAGGACAGTCTCTGCTCAAGAAGTATCTCTGGAAGCTCTGAATTTTCCCTTCTCCACTTAACGAAAGAGCTATTTGTCCATCTGCAGCCTGGCAAGGAGAAGGCGGGAATTGTCTCCCTTCCTTTTAGACAAAATACGTAAAACAACACAACATCTCAGTGGTTTTACGTAACTGATATTGTGGCAATATCCACCTTTTTAACTTATTCTTATTGGTGGGTTAACAGACTCTGAACAGAATTTTCATATTTTCTGTTTTTTTTCCCCTCAGATGAACGCATAGTTAAAAATGCACTTTATTGAGGTATTATATTTTTATCATTAAATATGTCTATTTGAAGTGCAAATGAGTTCTAAAAAATGTATATACTTTTATAACCACCATATTTATATATTATATTTCTAGCAACCAAAATAATTCTCCCATGTTCCCTTACAATTACTAACCACCCCCTGGCCCCAACCACTAGACGTAGGCAGCCACTAATCTGCTTTCCATTATTATAGATATTTTTCTCCCTAAAATTTCCCATAAGTGGTGTATCATTTGTACTCTTTTGTGTCTGGTTTATTTCAATTCGTATACCGATTTTAAAATTCATTCATGTCGTGGTCTATATCTGTGGTTTGCTCACCTGTTTTTGGTTTGGCTGCATAGTATCTCATTGTGTGAATGTACTATACTTTGTTTATCTATTTACCTGCTGAGGATATGTGGGTTTTTTCCCAATATGCGGTTAGTATCAGTAAAGCTGCTATGAACAGTCATATACAAATCCTTTTGCTGTTGCCTATTTCTCCTGACTGGCAAACATAAAATCTTACATTTGTATGAAATATAAGAAATATGAGAGTAGATAGATATGTGTGATGTAGTTATTTCAATTTTTTTTTCTGTTTCTAAAGATGGTGTGATGTTATCCTTTGGGTATCTGGAATGGCACAATGTGCAGCTTATTTGGTATTTCTGTGTTCTCAGTTTCCTAGGACACCTGGGAGTGGCTAAGTATTTCTGATGGTTGCTGCCACTCCTTTTTCACACTTCCCTTTCTCCTCTGTGAGATGGTTGGTAATATCCTGCTTGAGATGGGGTAGGAGTGGGAAGTGTATTCAGTACTTCCTTGAAGACCATATCTGAATATTTTTCACTAGAAGATTTTCTCCTTTTCCTGAATCTGGTCTATATTCAGATTCAGTTCCCTTTATGAGGTCTTACTGATCCCCTGGTGTTTTCTTTGCCATTAGTCTCAGCGCAAAAGCTAAAGCTTCTGGGACAAGCGCCAAGAAGAACCAGCTGGAACAGAGTAAAGCCAGGCATTTCAAATCTTTTACTTGAACCCATGAAATGTGTGATCAGCCTGGCATCCACATAAGAAATGGCTCAATTCTAAGTTTCAGGTTTAATGGATTTTTCTTTCTTTTTTTTTGCTATCCAAACTATGTGGTATAATTCCAGCCTTTTCTCAAATTTGGTTCCTATGTGCTTTACAATAAGAGGAATTCTTTTTCCTCTTTTTAAAGGCCCTGACTATGATGAATATCACTCTAAAATGCCTTCGTACTCAATAATCTACACTTCAAATACATTGTTGTTCTTGGATACTATTCAAACTTTCACTAATATAAATCCTGAGAATGAAAGACAAGCACATATAGCGGCATGTAGACCTTCAGCCCTGCTTGCTATGAATGATTCAGAGCTTTCAAAAGCCAAGTGTATCCCAGCACAGCAGTAATTACTGAGCTCAACAGCTGATTGTTAGGATATTAAATTAAGGCCAAATAAGATACCCAACCAAACTGCCTCTTTAAAAAGAGTGACTCATAGCCTAATTGATGTGGGAATCAAGTAAATATTATGGAGCCTCTTTGAGGGGGAAGAAATTCCTTTAAATTTAAATTCCATTTTAATGGAATTTGTAAACCCCCTTTAAAATTTTCCACAAATTGTCCAATAAAAAACACGGAGTCTTGAAAGAGTTTAAATCATCTTTTAAAAAAGGATGGTAAAGTCTTTCCCTTTCCCTCCTACCACAAGAGAGGAGGAATGGAATGCTATAAATTCCTTGGTAATTTTAACTATGAGGACCTGGATCTAGAGAAAGATGTCTAGTTAAAGAGTTCAAGCTGGCATAAAGCTGCCCAAAGCATGAGTTTGCAAGAGTTCTCACCAGGGTGCAGTTGAGTGGAGGGGCTTGACTCTAACACATTAAACTAACCAGTCCCAGAGGGAATGTTTATTCAGTCAGTCTGTGAGTTTGTTCTCCTTATGTCAGAGTATTTGTTTGGTGGTTTCTTTCTTCTAATTTACTTTCCAAGTTTTATTTTACTTATAGGTTTTACTTACAAGTTGCTTACTATCAGACATAGACAGTTGAAAAGGGTTTCTACTTAAATGTCAGGCAATCTTGGTTACTTTTACCTTTTTATTCACAACTGGATCCCTTCCAACTGTGTTGAGAGAGGATTAGAGGAGTGAGGCCCTATGAACAGAGTATTTGGGATCACAGAGCAGAATTTGAATTTCATCTCCATTGCATAGGCGAGTCGTGCTTTGTATTAAATTGTTAGTGTTTTGATTTTCTTTTTCACCTTGAATAAGAGGAAAGAACATTTTATTTAGAGAACTGTTGTGTGATTAAAAGAAATAGTGTATGTTGAGTAAGTTATAGAGTAGTTGCTCAAAAAATTTGCTTTTCTAACACTATCTATTTACAGGACTGTTTTCTACATTTTTTGTCTTTGAAATTTGCTTATTTTAAGTTGAACGTGCCCATAGGTTTCTACCAGAGACAAATTCTTCTCTAAAAAAGATAATACATGCAAAGCACAGCCCTGAGGTAAAACTACCAATACAGTGATACAATAATGAGAAATAAAAATAGAACAAAAAGGACAATAAAAAAAGACCCATTTGACTTCCAAATAATGGAGCAATCAGACATATTGCTCAAATAACTGTTAATGTATTCAAGGAGATGAAAAACTAAATTGGGAATTTGGGCAGAGGCCTAGTAACTAAATATTTCTTAAAAGTTCTAAAGTTAGGAAATAACATAGTATCTGAAATCAAGAACTCAATATATGGGATTAAATGCAGACTAGATATAGCTGAAGAAAAAAAATAGTAACTTAGGGATGGTGCTTGTGGCTCAAAGGAGTAGGGTGCCGGCCCCATATACTGGAGGTGGTGGTTTCAAACCTGTCCCTGGCCTAAAACTGAAAAAAAAAAAAAGTAACTTAAAGACTAGAATAAAATATCTAAAATGAAACCCAGAGAAGCAAAAGAATACAGAAAATGAAAGAAAGAGATATAGACATACAGCATGAGGTCAGATAATTAAGTTCACAAATTCATCCTACCAAAAGTGACACATTCTTCACTGGTAAATATCACTATGGTACCTTCAAGGTACTCCCTTTAGGAACTCTTTTTTTGGAATGGCCAGGCGAGCTTTCATCACACAATGTTTGACAGTTAAGTTCATGAACTCATCCTAGAAAATGTGCTACATTCCTCATTGCTGAATGAGGAACACTATGGTCACAGATGGCCAAGTGCAATACTTCAAAGGGGACCATGGTGATATTTACCAGTGAGGAATGTGTCACTTTTTCTAGGATGAGTTTGTAAACTTAATTATCTAACCTTATACAGAGTAAGATGGTCTTGAATCCTAGAAAAAGAGAGATAATAGGTCTAAAGGAATATTTGAAGAAGTAATGCCAGAGAATTTTCTAAAATGAGTTAAAGACACCAGTCCTTAGTTTCAGGTTCTATACATTATATTATTAGGGGTTATCTGGTGTTGTAAATGGCATCAATGGACCATAGAGTATAATTCATCAACCCTGTTCTGTCTTTCATGGAATATCCTAGGTGTGGTTCTTCCTTACAGCCCTTGTGAAGACATTGTGTATTCCAGATAGTAAACTCAGCAAAGGAGCAGCCTACCATGTTTCCCGGCCACTTGATGTAATTGTCAATATGGTAATGCATTTCATTCCATTCCTTGCATGTTGTCTTGCCTCATTTTCCCTTTTCCATCCACCCTGGGTTTGCACTTCTCAAATAAAGTTGGGCTTCTTTAATCTGAGCCACAGTGTCTGATTTCTTGAAGATTCAAGCTGAGGACCACCATGAAACACAAGCAGCATAAAAACAAACCAACAAACCAACAAACAAAAACACCCAAACTATATCAAGTACATCATAGTACAACTTCTGGAAACCAGAGAAAAGATCTTAAAGAGACACACTACCTTCAAAAGACTTTCCCCCCAAGACAGATGTCTCAACAGAACCAGCAGAAGCCAAAATACAATGACTCTCTTCATGTTCCTGGAAGAAAATATGTAAAAACCCAGACTTTTATGCACATAAAAAAATCTTTTTTGGATAAAGGTGAAATAAATATATTTCAGAGAATTCCTAAATGGAAGACCAACACTGAAGGAAATATTCAAGTGTATTTTTCAAGTAAGACAAAGCAGAACAAAGATTACTAATGGGATAAAACAAAAGCAACCCCTTCTATATACTGTTTGTTAAAAAGTCCTTGAAAACATAAGAATACTTACATTATGAGTAAAACTATTAAACAATTAATACCAAAAGATAACTAAATAATAACTGGCATTATTGTTGATGGTCATACAGTCTAGAGTAAAACATTTCCAGAGAGAAAGAGTGCTGTGATAAGTGGTAATAAAAGGTCATCACCAAGAAGATATAACTATTATAGCACACATTTTAAAATATAGCCTTAAATATATTTTAAAAAGTTAACAAAAAATGGAGAAATAGCCAAATATCTAATTCCTGTGGCTTATTCTAGTTGACACACTGCTCTCAATAATCAATAAATAAAATAGATAAAAATTAGATTGTTTAAATAACCCATGGGTCGAGGAAATATTCTGAATGGAAATTATGAATACTTTGAAATAAGTGGTAATAAAAGAACTTCTGTAAATATTATGAGATATGGAGATGGAAGATTTAAAGAGAAATTTAAGCCTTAAATGAATATATCAGCAGAAAATTGAAAATCTACAAACTGAGCACATATTGCTAAAGATAGAAAATAGGTAACAAGTGAAGGATAATGAAATGCGAAGGAAAAGGACAATAAAGAGCAGAAATTAATTTAGAAGCAAATGTTCATTAGAAAGAATTGACAAGGTTAAGTTCTATAATATAATACATTATGTCTGTACAAATGAAAGTCCATGACAAGAATAATAAAATTGATAACACTAATCAAAATCATGTTTGGAAAATTTTAGAGAGGAGAAGAAAAGGGGGAAAGAACAAAAATTCTAGGAAAAAATAGGTAAGCATGAATAACCAAAAGCATCAATGAAAAATGGATGCTACTGTCTATTCTGTATACATTAAAAATATAATAAGAAACTATCAAGTAAAGTTAGATTCTAGTACATGCTAAAACATAGATGAGATGCATATATGTCTAGAAAAATGTTTATTTTTTTTAGATTATTTTTCTTACAAAAGTGACATAAGAGATAATAATGTGTAAATGCTATAACTATTAAAAGCATTTAATCAGAAATTAAAAACTTTTCCACATATAAAATGCCAGGCCAAGAAGGCTTCACCACATAATTTTATCAAATATTTAGAATAAGAAATAGGGCAGTGCCTGTGGCTCAAAGGAGTAGGCGCCAGCCCCATATGTGGAAGTAGTGGGTTCAAACCCAGTCCCGGCCAAAAGCTGCAAAAATAAAATAAAATAAAATAAAATAAGAAATAAAAGAGCTTATACAAGCACCTCCTAGACTAATGAAAAAGAAATACTCCACAACCTGTTTTATGAAGGCAGCTTGACTCTGACACTAAAATCTGGCAATGATTCAAGGAAGAAAAATTACAGACCAATCTCACTTTTGAATGTTGACCCAAAAAGTCTAAAATGAAGCATTAGCACACAGCATCTGTGGAAACAGATATTCACCAAGTTGTTCTTTAGCTTTTGAATAATAGTTGATATAAAGAAACACATTAACAGAGTAAGTAAACAAGCCCATAACTTATTGATATTTGAATTGTTTCCAGTTGGGGAGTTTTAAAAGTTATGTGACTATAACTACTCATGTACACAATTTTTGCTGTCTCTTTTTGTTGTGTATTGATTAATCTAACCATGAAATCAGTGGGCATAGGGTAGAGGTATCATCTACTTTCAATGGAAGATTTCAAGCTTTCCAAGTGGCTATAGCAATTTATACTTCCACTCCCACATTCCAGTAGATCTACATCCTTGCCACATTTGATATTGTTGATATTTTGATTTTTATCCACTATGGTAGATATGCGGTAATACGTCATTTGGTGTTAATTCACATTTTCCTTAAGACTAATGAGGTTTCTAGTCATATAGGGTATTGGGCTTACTGGCCATTTGTACACCTTTTGTGAAATGCCTGTTCAAGTCTTTCCAATTTTTCATTGGTAGACACATTTTGCTTACCAATGTCTACTTGTTCTTTATATATTTGAGACACAAAAGTCCCTATCAGGTATATTTATGGAATATTAATGCAAAGGATTGTTTTGCAGCAAGAAAAATAAACTATTGCATAAATTTCACAAACATGGCTTGGTGCCTATAGCTCAACCGGCTAAGGCGCCAGCCCCGTACACCTAAGGTGGTAGGTTTGAATCCCCAGCCCGGACCTGCCAAACAACAATGATGGCTGCAACCAAAAAATAGCCGGGCGTTGTGGCGGTCACCTGTGGTCCCAGCTACTTGGGAGGCAGAGGCAAGAGACTCGCTTGAGCCCAGGAGTTGGAGGTTGCTGTGAGCTGTAATGCCATGGCACTCTACCCAGGGGGGACAGCTTGAGGCTCTGTCTCAAAAAAAAAAAATAATAAATAAATAAAATAAAAATAAAATAAATAAATTTTACAAACACAGGTTAGGAGAAAAATGTCAATTATAAAGGAACGTATACTATTTATGTAACACTCAAAAACAGGCAAACTAAATTATAATGCTATAATTCAGAGTAGTGATTACTTTTGAGGAAGAAGACAGAATAACAATTAGAGGTAGGGGGTTTGTGGGGAAATTTCTGTGGTGACTACAATTTCCTGTTTCTTTGACCAGAGTGGTGGTTACCCTGGTATTTACTTTATAAAATTTCATTGAATGATGCATTTATTTTTGTAGACTTTTCTGTCTATGTATTATCATTCACAATAAAAACTCTAACATACCACATTGAAAATAGTTTTTCATATCTTTCCAAATATATTAAGGAGCCATTTTAGTTTTATTGTAGCTTCTATGTCTTATTCCTTTTTGCTTATAATTTTAATAAATGTTTTACTAATACTCTAACCCAGGGTTGTAGGATAAACAGATTCAGAAACCTACAAGGCATTCTAGGATAAGCTAAGGGGAAGGCCTTGGACTTCTGGAATTAAGAATTTCAGACACTAAGAATGGAAAATTTCTGTCTCAGTGCCCAGTAGAAGTGGCATCAAACAAACATCTCTCTCTCTTTTTTTTTTTTTTTTTGGCAGTTTTGGAGTTTTGGGCAGGGCCAGGCTTGAACCCACCACCCCTGGTATATGGGGCTGGTGCCCTACTCCTTGAGGCACAGGCACCACCCAAACAAACATCTTTGATGGGGCTCTGTATCCATGACTTAAATGGATTATGTTTAATTCTCACAACATTCCTTTAGGTTAGTGTTATCACTATTTCATGAGTAAAGAGAGTGAAGTTTTGAAAAGTTAAGTGATTTCCTCAGAGCATTCTCCAAAACAGGGTGGATCTGAACAAATTATGGGAAAGTCAAAATGTTCATATACACTTATATGGGCCAGAGAGCAATGGGAATGTAATCTTCAGTTCTCTATTTATGTCCAATTACCTAAGTGTACTGTATTTTTAAAATAAAATAATGTGCCTTTTTAAAACTCTAGAAGTTCAGTCTGAGTCTGTTTTTAAAAAGATTCCTTTTAGGTGGTGCCTGTGGCTCAAAGGAGTAGGGCGCCAGACCCATATGCCCAGAGGTAGTGGGTTCAAACCCAGTCCCGGCCAAAAAAACTCCAAAAAACTGCAAAAAAAAAAAAAAAAAAAATTAAATAAAAAGATTCCTTCCATGTCTTTATAACTTCAAGTTTTTTTCCTCCTCTTCTTTTTTTTCAATTTCAACAGAGATTTAATACACTGAAAAAGTCTATAAGAATAATAATCATGATGGAAAAGTGGACAAGGAACATAGTCTAGGACATCACATAAATAATGCTTGTACGAATGGTTGATAAATGTATATGTGAAAGCATTCAAATAATCCCAAAATACCAATAAAAAGAAAATATTTTGCCTATCGGCTTACTAAAGATTCAAAGAATTGACAAAACTACTCTTGGTGAGGGTTGGGGCAATGGCTTTGCCATGTGCTCTGTTGAGAATGTAAATTGGTCAAATGTGTCACATGTATCTTTAACATTCATGCCCTTGGAGTCAGTAATCCCGCTCCTAGAAATCTACTATAAAGAGGCAATTGCATTAGAAAATAAATATTTGCATTCACTCAAGAGATGTTTTAGGCTGGGCAGTAGAAGACAGACGTGTTCCTCCTATTGGGTGACTAGAGTGTGGAGACTCAAAGGAAGTAGGGAAAGCAGACAGAGACGTACCTACAGAAAGATGATTCTAAGCAGAGGGCATATTAGGTGCAATGGTGCGAATATGTTGGTGGATCTGAGAATCAGCAAAGAGGCTGCTGAGACTAGAGCAGGCTGAGGGAAGGATGAAGTTGTAGAAGCTTGAGGTAGCTGGGGTGATGACGAGAGTTCCGCTCTGAGATCACACAGGTCTTGCTCTGCCATTGTAGAGCCAGTGGGAGCTCACTGTCAATGAGACAGGCAGAATTGGAGGGCTTTGAACAGAACAGTGATAGGCTATGAGTTAGGGCTGCTGGATGGGTAGGAGGCTGGAAATGAACAAAAGTGTAAGCAGGAAGACCACTTGTGAAACAAAGATGATCCAGACGAGATATGAGTTGTAAGAGAAAGAATCAAGGATGACTAGATTTGTGGCTGAGAAGTATAATATGCACTGAGATAGGAACGCCTGAGGGAGTTGAGTGAGGTTGGGTAAGAGGAGTCATGTTTGGGCTGTCTATTAGACACCTATGTGAAGATGTCAGGTACACGGTTGGGTTATGAGTAGACTGGAGATCTACATTTGCGATGGTATGAATGGCACGTAGTATTTTGTCCTGAGACCAGATGAGATCACTTAAGGATGATTATAGATAAGAAAGGCAAAAGCTCTGAGAACTAAACACTGGCATCCTCCAAATTTCTGAAGTCATGAGATAAGGAAAAATAAGCAAAAGGGTCTAAAAGTAGTAGCCACGAAAACAGGTGAAAACCTGAGAAATGGGTGTCTGTGAAGACAAAGTGAAAAATTTCAAGACATAAAAAAATGCTTACTATGCCCAATGCTGCTCATAGGTCAAGGGAGATGAAGATGGAGGAGAGACCCTTGGGTTTGACAACATGGAGGTCATGGTGACCTTGGCAAGAACAGTGTGTGTGGAAATGTGGATGAAAACTGGAGTAAGTTAGAGCAGCAGTTCTCAACCTGTGGGTTGCGACCCCTTTGGACTGTATTAAAGGTTCACGGCATTAGAAAGGTTGCGAACCACTGAGTTAGAGGGAAGCAGGAGAGAAAGCACAATGGCAGGCACAAATGACTCAAGCATTTTAGGTATCTGGGGGAAAAAATTCCTTTGCCTTTTTGAATATACAGAATATAGTTATAAAAAAGGAATGTTTCAACATCCTTAACCTCTGTTAATAATTCCATCATCTGTGTTGTGTTATTTCTCCATCAGTTTTAATTGATCTGTTTTTCTAATTATTCTCGATGGTATTTTCCTGTTTTCTTGCATGCTAGGTAATTTTGGATGGGATGTCAAACATTATAAATTTCCTTTTTGGGAACTAAATATTTCTGTATTCCTATAAATATTCTTGCACTTAGTTCTAAGACCCAAGGTGTTGGTTATTTCATCCTTTTGAAGCTTGCTTTTAAGCTTTGTTAGGATGAAAGTAGCACTTAATCGACCTTTGCCTACTGAGGCAAAATGCTTTTAGGTACCCCATTTTTGCTATTGTGGAAATACAGCTGGAATACAAACAATTCCTGTCTCTGTGAGAGCTTCAAGAGCTTCAAAGATTTTTTTCTTTTACCCTTTAGAGTGGGTATTTTTTAATTTTTTTATTTTTGTCCAGGTTATGGACAATTTTCTTATTTGCATGCACTGATCAATACTTCGTTCAAGACTCAAGGAAGGCCCCATGACTCCCAACTTTGTAACTTCAATTCAGGGAGACAATTGGGGTCTCCCCTCATTGTGCTGCAGCCTGGAAACTCCTTGCAGGTGGTAAATTTGCGTAATCATAGAGCCAACTTCTTATCTGTTCTCTCTCTTAGGGATAATTATTTTGTGCTGTATGAGGTCCAGTTTCTGAAAACCATCGTATCATGGTTATTTTATTTTGTTCTTTTCCTTGTCACTGTCTGCTTTTTGTTGCTTAGGGTTGGTACATAAATCTGGTTCCTGTTATTCCATTTTGACTGGAGGTAGATATCAATTTTTTTATTGTACCCTTTTCTGTTTTCTACAAGTAAAATAAATCTAACATCTGTCTCTGTGTTGCACTGACTTGGAACCATCTATCCACCTATTAACTACTGGAGGTATTCTAACTGAAGTCGTAGTAGTTTGAAAGAATGGAAAAGTCTTCATGCAGTGACCTGTAACACAGATTTTCTATATTAAGAGCAGTTATTCCCATCCCTTTTTCCTCAGCAACTCCAGAACATTTACCTATTACTCTTGGACAAATACATGAAACCTGAGCTTCATTTGATTCTTAGTGAACCAGATGATCCACTTAAACTATTACACAGGCGCAGATTCCAGCCGTAAGAGAAGCAAAACTTATGTTTTACAGAGGAAGCGTTTAGTCAACACTTAGGGTCTAACAGGGACCGCACCAGGAGCTCATGCGTGTGTTATCTATGACATTTCATGACCTCCCTATTAGATCAGCAGCACTATCCCTATTTTACTTTAATTGATATCCATGCTGAATCCTCAAGTATATAATACGTGGCAGTTATTACCACAATGCTTGGCATAGAGTTAATGTTGAATAAACAAAGTTATGCTTTGATTTTCCACACCAGAAAAATGAACATGATGATGTCAAAATTACCTCAAGGAAAATCTGAGGTGACACCTCATAAGGTAAAAATATGCTAACACCAATTTGGATCCCATTTATACTATTCCCTGCTGCTGTTTTGCAGGGAAGCTAGTTCCAGAATAGAGTTAATGCTTCTTCTAATAGAGTCGATTCTTTTTTAACATCTTTTTTCTTCGCACAGAACAAACAGGCCCATTAATCATCATTTTAAATCAAGGTTTTGAAAGACTAAGCAGTTCCAACTTGAGACATGATGAAGTTTGGCAAACCCAGTCCAATTTCCAGGACAGCTCCAAGCCCAGTGCACCTGCCTGTACCTTCACCTGAACTTGTAGTTTGCCAAATCCACTCGCTCAAACTTTGCAGAGCTGAGAGCCAGGACTGAGAAGACTTCAAGACCAAACAGGCCTTTCTGCTCCTGGGATTCTCTGCACGCATCCTGACAGGCATTGCAACATAGGCGCAGGTGGTCCTTGAGTGCGATTGCTACCTGAGCGGATATTTCCTTCTTTTTATCTCTTCCCCTGGCTTCAGCAGGCATTGCAGCTCTTCCTGCAGGGCCCAGTGCTTCGCTCTGCTACTCGTCTGCTACAGATTTTAGTCCAGCTAGGTTACAGCAAGTAGGGATGGATTCATTACGGAGAGAAATCTAAACCCTGTTTGTATGTTACCCAGATAAGGACACACTGACTGAATCAAATTGAAGGAACCGTTTCTTACAGAGGCCAAAGCCAGGCTGAAAACCTTCTCACATCCCACGTTACTGAATAGCTGCCGTATCCATTGTTTCTATGGGAAGGCCAGTCTTAGTTTTATTGGCAGTTTTTAAAGCATAATCTGGTATCTCACATGTGTTTTAAAGTTAATTTTTAAAATATATTTTAAAGGTAATTAGCACTTATTGTGGGTATGTACTCAGCATTGAGGCAGTAGTTTCACAAGTCCTTTCCATCTTTTTAAGCCACAAAGGCAACTTTGTGAAGTAAATATTTTAATCCTCATTTTATAGATAAGAGAACCGACACTCAAAGAGGTCAAGTGGCTGTTAAAAGTCCTCCTACTAACAGGAGCCATGATTCTAACCTCCGTCTAGCTCTTTCCCCAGCCCGCAATTTGGGAGCGAAAGTAATTAATATGAAGATTCACAAGCTGTGTGCAGTAAGCTGACCGCTTATGCTCAGCAGGTCTATTATAAGATCATTATATTTCTAAAGTACAGGATTATACACATGGTTTGCAACCAGATACAAACTGAGATCAAACTGCTTAGTTTATAGTGCTTTGATCTTAGCAAAGGAAAAACCTTTTCTGAACTCACAGAGCAGATTGGGAGGCATACATCCTCCTTGGACATAAATATGGACAGACAGCCGATGTTAGCGAACTTTTAAATACTAGGTATGTGGAGAAAATATCTGGTGATACAACACAAGCTTTATTACATTGGAAGGATAGTTCGACGTAACTAAAAAACGCTATGATAGGATGACTGCATGGTTGTTCAGAAATGTAGTCAGCCTCCTTCCTGAGCATGTGCTATTTACCGTATGAAGAAATCTTGGTGCTATTTTAACCTTATCCTGTTCCACTTCTTTTTTATGTCCTTATTTTGGGGCTTGATGTTTGCTTGAGGTAAGGTCAGAGGAAAAAGTCCCCAATAATTGCATAGGTTTGGGTTGCTTAATCTGTATGGGGAGCACAGTTCAGGGAAATTCCTTCTAGGCATATTTGTAAGCGAGGTGCTTTGGGAAAATGTTAGATTTACTGAGAGGGCTGCGTTCATTTCTGTCAAAGAGAGGTAAAAGGTTGAACAATCTGCAGGTATGTTCTGCTTCTTTATGGTGCTTTGAAATTGACCACAGCAATATGTTCTAAAATAATTCAAATAAATCGGAAGTACATCTCAGAGGGCGTGTTACACCAAACCCTTCCTATTCCTCTCTCAGCTTTGTTCCCTTCCCCAGAGGTCATCTTTGTCAACAGCCTGGGGTAAAACATGACTTCTCCTAGCAACTCACAAACCACAGCTCACCCCCACCCAACACACACAGAAATACCTGACACAACACATACCATTTCATCAGACCTTGTCGTTCACAGTAAGGAATCAACACAGTGTCTGTTCACTTCTATATTTTCTGTAAAATCTCTAAACTATCTTTTGCTCAGAAAAAATTTTTAAAGGGTGCTGATGATCAGAATTCCTGAGACATCGCCAGGAACTTCAGCTAGATCACCTGGCTTACTTGCTTTCGTGACTCAGCAGATGAGTCAGAGGTGTCAGCGAGTTGTCTGTTGTGGCGTTGTTTTGTCCTTGTATTCTTGGATTAATGATTTTCAAGCTTTTTTTGTTGCTACTGTCATTGTTCTTAATTAGGAGGAACTGAGATCATAGTTGTACCTGTCCCGGTTTACTGTGTATGTTTTCACACATATATAAGAGGTTGATGTCTTCCGGGTATTTTGGACTAAGACGGACCATTTGGAGCACTTCCAGAAAGTGGCTGTGAGGAAATGGTTTCCAGCCCAGGTTCTGGCATCAGTGTCAGCCCCTGTACTCACTAGCTGGGTGACTTAATTATTCCATTTGCTATGTCCCCAAATCGTGGTCATTCTGTGTCTCTCTTCCTTGTATACCTCACAGCAGGTACCTCTGGAGATCACTTGGCTTTACTTTCCTTATATTGACCGCATCCTCCTGCCAGCAGGGTGGTCACTAGCGTCTGAGGCACCATCACCATTTGCCTGCATGTCTCTCATCACTGTCTAACTATGCTGCTGCTTCTCCCTGAGCAACCCTACTGTCTATTCTCAACCCAGTCCTGCAGGGATTCTTAACTTGCTGTTCTGTGGACTAGCAGTAGATTAGAAAGACAGAGTCTCAAACCCCACTCCAGACCTTCTGAATAAGAACCTTCCTTTCAACAAGATCTCCAGATACTCAGAAGTACCCATAGTAAAAGACCACTAACAAAACAAAACACAATGTTCAATTATCACAAACTAAAACTTTTATAAAATGCAGTATACATGAATTCTCCCCCAAATTAAGAAAAAAAACCCCACACATAAAATGTTATATTAAAAAATCCACATCCCAATTTTGTGTTATTTGATTCAAATAAATTACTGTGTCCAACTTCTGTTCAAGTTTCTAAGTGGCTACTCCCACTGTCAGAGCAGTGTATGGAGCAGTGTATGTCAGAGCAGTGTGTGTTCCAGTCCATATACTGGCACCTGTCCAGGGACCACTCTCCATTCTCTCTTCTCCAGATACCTTGTCCTTGATGGTCCCAGACCTCATACATGTGCTCGTTCCTGGAAGGGCTCTGTTCTGCCTGGAGCTCTGGTCCCTGATTCGACACAGGGCTAAATCCACAGCCTCTTCAAATCTTTGCTCACTTGTCACCGTCTCGTGGTCTTTGTATATGTTCTTCTGTCTGAAATGTCTGAACTGTCTGAAATGTTTTGACTTATGTTTAACCCGACTACTTTGTTCCTGAAATGTCAGTATCTGAGTTTCTTCATCTATTAAGTGAAAATAATAATAATACCAACAACATAGGGTTGTTGTGAGAATTAAATGAAATTATACTTGTAGAAAACTGAGAGCAGTACCTATTACATATTAGTACTGTGAAGTGCTAAATACCTTTAATAATTAGAACAATGAAAATACACAGGAGAAGTTCTGCTCTCTGGGGCTGACTGTGGCTCCTCCGAGGGAGGAGTGTGCAATTGATGGTGGAACTGAAAACATTTCATGGGTTCCACTGGATCCCTTTCTACCTAATTTTAATTTTTTATGATGGATGTTGTTACTTTTATTATTAATGAAATAAAACAAAGAGAATGATTAAAAAAAAATTTTTGTTGTTATTATTCTACTACTTCTATCCTATTTCTCCAAAGGGACATATATTTGAAAGTAAACTGTCATAATTATGAACAGCAAACAGATTTAATGACAATAACCATTCATGCAGTAGTTGCTTGGCCTTGTGCCAAGTGCTTTACATTTATTATTTCATCTGTTTTTTTAAATTTTAGGTTTCAGTCATTTTTTATTATTTTTATAATATGTGTTATGCCAGTTATCAATTTATTGCCTCTCTGCTCTAAATCTACTTTTTGATACTTGCTCTGTGAAAACGGATGAAGCTCCTTTCAAAATTCCTGCTTCAAAGTGAGTTTGAGATTAACAACTTCTTTGCCATCCAGTGGGCTCAGCTCTCCCTTCTCCAGTGACACCTTGGAAAAAGGGACCCCTTCTAAGACTGTACTTCTGTGGGTAATGTCCCTCAGACACAGGGTACCATACAATGTTTTTTTTTTTAATTTCTTTTAGGTTCCCTCATGATAATAAAATAATTCTTCTTTTTAAACTTCCCAATTTAAATCACTGTGGTTTCTATCTCTTATTTGGAGATAAACTATTATAGAAGATTGTTTTTCTCTTTCTCCTTATATAATTTTTTTTTTTTTTTGAGACAGAGTCTCACTATGGTGCTTTGGCAGAGTGCTGTGGCATCACAGCTCATAGCAACCTCAAACTCTTGGGCTTATGCGATTCTCTTGCCTCAGCCTCCCAAATAGTTGGGACTGCAGGCGCCTGCCTTAATGCCCAGCTGTTTTTTGTTATAGTTGTCATTGTTGTTTAGCTGGCTCAGGCCGGGTTTGAACCCACCAGTCACAGTGTATGTGGCTGGTGCCATAACCACTATGCTACGGGCACTGAGCCTCTTATGATAATTTGTATTAGGTAAAGTGTACAGATCAACTCAGTGAATTTCTGTACATGAGCACATGCACATACAAGTGTGCACACACTGTGAGGCCTATACCCAGAATATTATGTAGAACCTCCATAGCTGACCCACCTCCCTAGGCTCTCTCCTTAAGTTGACCTAATTTGCACAGACCTGACATGCCTTATATGTAGGTATCAGTACAGTAGGCCTAGTTCCTCAGGTTGACTGCCTCTGCATGTTGACCAGTTTGTTACATTTCTTTGAGTGGTCAACAACTGAGAGGTTCTACTGAACATTAAACATTCTCCTTGTCCCAGAAGGGTCCCTCTTAACTCTTCCCAATAATGTTTGAGAGTTCCAATTGCTTCATATCATTACTAACACTTTGTGTGCTATCAGTCTGTTTTTAAAGAGATAAAATGTATTTTTAGAATGGTTTTAGATTTACAGAAAAAAATCACAGATCGTACAGAGTTTCCATAAACCTCATAACCAGTTCTCAAATTATCAACCTTATACATTACTATGGTACATTAGTTATAATTAATGAAGCAATATTGATACATTATGATTAGCTGAAGTCTGTAGTTATTCAGATTCCTTCAGTGTTTCCCTAGTGTCCTTTTAAATTCTCCAAGATCTTATCCAAAATATCACATTGCACATAACCATCATGCCTCCTTAGACTCCTCTTGGCTCTAATAGGTCTCAGACCTATCTCGTTAATGGTCTTACTAGTTTTGAGAAATACTGCTGAGATATTTTGTTAAATGTCCTTCTTCTAGGACTTATCTGCTGTTTTTCTCATGTTTACACTGAAGTATAGGTTTTGGATAGTTTACAGAGGTGAAATGCCATTTTCTTAAGTTTATCAAGCGTGTATATTACAACATGACTTATCACTGTTGATGTTAACTTGATCACTTGGCTGAGGTAGTGTTTGTCAAGTGTATCTACGGTACAGTTATTCTTTTCAACCAACTGCTCATCCCCTTTCCTTACTGCAAGAAAGAAGTCATTTTGCAGAGCTCACATTTAAGAAGTAGAGAAAGTAAACTTCACCTCCTTAGAGCATGGAGGATGTACATAAACCATTTGTAATTCTTCTGCATGGGAATTTATCTCATTTCTCCCATTTTACTTTTTTTTTTGAGACAGAGCCTCAAGCTGTCTCCCTGGGTAGAGTGCCATGGCTTCACTGCTCGCAGCAACCTCCAACTCCTGGGCTCAAGTGAGTCTCCTGCCTTAGCCTCCCAAGTAGCTGGGACCACAGGCGCCCCACAACGCCTGGCCATTTTTTGGTTGCAGCCATCATTGTTGTTTGGCGGGCCCGGGCTGGGGATTCAAACCCGCCACCTTAGGTGTATGTGGCTGGCGCCTTAGCTGCTTGAACCACAGGCTCCAAGCCCCATTTTACTTATTTATTCAATCATTTATTCATATCAATGGACTCATGGTTTATTTTAGACTTTGGTTTATAATCCAATTCCACTGTACTTTTTTTCTCAAATTATTCTAGCTTTGGGCCATTTGGAGCTCATTCAATTGGCACTTTTGTCTCTTTGACATCTTTTCTTTTCCTTCCTTCCTTTCTTTTATTTATTTATTTATTATTATTATTTTTTAAGCAGTTCCTTGCTATCTGGCATTATAAAATGATCAGACTCATTGTGTATATTTTCTGCCCCAGTCTTAGAGTCAGCCATTTCTCGAAGAAGTTCTGGTTCCCTTTAATGGATAATGATATTAAAAACCAAGATTTGGGTTTGGGTGTGCTCACTCTCACTAGAATGCAGTCAGTCTGACTTTGGGCATTCTTGTGGGTAGTTAGGGTGATCTCATTGGGATTTTAATTTTCTTTTCCAGATGAAGAATAAGGTTGAATACCTTTTACATGCTACTTAGTTCTTTGTATATCATTATTTATAAAGTATTTATTCAAATCTTTTTTCATGTATTTTTGCTTTTCTTAGCTTAAAAAATTGAATTGTAGGACTCTTTTGTATTCTGAATACAATGAACATAAGTTTTGTTAAATAAATACATCAAGATATTGCAAATTTCTCTAAGTTTGTGGCTTGCTAATCTACTTTTTATTTAATTTGTTTTAAATTTACAGAGTAAGTTTTATATGATTATTATATAATTTTCTATGATTATGTTAATGGAATTTAGGACTCTTGAACATTTTATATTACAAAAATCTGCATTCTGTTAAATCTTTTTAACATGCATTCTCTCTATTGAGATATATGTATCTCACAAGGGCTGCATGGACATGCATGCTCAGCTTCTCAGTCTGCAAATGCGGGGCACCCATTCACAGTGCTTTATGACAGATGAGTTGGGTAGACACTCAGCTCTTCTCATGGACTCTCTTGCACCTTTCCAGCTTAAGTGGGACACAGGCTCCCTGAAAGACAGGGTGAGATCAGCTTCCACAGGACTTCCGCCAACACCGAGGGAGAGGAGAAGGGTCAGGGAAGTGAGATTCGTGCCACCTCCAGCACTTGATGTTTGGTGCAGGTGAGGCTCAACTCCCTTGTGGCCCCACTGATACTGGCATTGGGGTATAAAGCAGAGTGGTATAAGCCTCTGTGCTTCTGTGCTGCCAGGTAGGGTAGAGGCTCAGCTCAGTTCTTGATTCCACTGGTGCTGCCTAGAAGGGCAATCACAGCACCTCCTGCTTTTGCTGGGCAAGAGATGAAAAGTGGAAGAACCACTCTCCACTCAGCCTTGCTACCACTAACTTGGCAGGGGAATCAGAGCTTTGCCTGCTTTAGCCAGGTAGGAAATGAGAGAAATGTCCTCTGCTTGGGCCTGCTAATACCACTGGGTGAGGAGATGGGAGCCCAACTGTGTGATTTCACTGTGCAAGGAGGTGAGGGGAGTGACATGGTGGGGCAAGTGGAGGGTAAGAAGATTGGCTTCCTTCTTGGGAGCGTGTGGGGGTTTCCATAGGTACTTGGTTTGAATAGGGTAGATGTTGGCAAAAAGCCTTTCTATTCTGTTAGGCCATACTTTCTCTGATACTTTAGCCAGGAAGACTGGTCAAAACAAGTATAATATTATCTATACTTACTCCTGTTGGCAGCTCAGTGTCAGTGGCTTCTGCAGACCCCTGTCCAGGATGTGTGAGCAGCAGGAAGGATACCCAGGGAAGTCACCTCCTCATTGCTCCTGAGTCCCAGCGTCCGGAGATAGTCTGCCTTCCCTCTACCTTTCAGAACCTGTCTGCGATAGTTATTGTGTGATGTCAACAGTGAGAAGGATGACCTGGAAGAAATGGGCTAATTTATCCTCATCAGAACTAGAAATCACCACAGTATCTTTTGAAGAGCTAAAGTTTTTAAATATTGTGCAATTCAAGTTTTCAGATTATTTTTTTTATCATGACCTTACCATTAAAGAATATGTTAGCTGTTGGTTTTTCA
This sequence comes from Galago senegalensis, assembly GCA_963575145.1. NCBI lineage: Eukaryota > Metazoa > Chordata > Mammalia > Primates > Galagidae > Galago > Galago senegalensis. The sequence continues at coordinate 11,596 of CAUYTI010014337.1, read as the reverse complement.
TAAAGTGTTGATAAACTGTTACATAAAAGCTGTTGATTTTTCAAAAATCATAAAAATGATTTTTCATTTTTCTTCATTGAAGAAATTTCCCTACTATTCCTAGTTTGTGAAGAGTTTTTTTTTTTAAATTAGGCATGAATGTTGAATATTATCAAGTGGTTTTTCACATCTGTTGATAGAATTATAAAATTTTTCTTAGTTTTTTAATCTGCTGAAGTACTGTAAAGTATTTTTCAATGTTCAACTAGCTTTGCACTTGACTGATGCAAACCTCAGTCATGTATCCATTTCATATCGTTGGCTCCAATTTGCTAAATTTTGTATAGACCTTTGGTTGCATTTTTGTTAGACATGTTGATCTGTGGTTTATTTTTTCTTGTAATTTCTATGTCAAGGGTTTCATGAACATATTACTTGCGTATACACTTGCTTACTTTTCTAGACCTTCTCAGTGTCCATTAACTTCATTTTTATTTCCTATTTCAACAGGTCTTTTCTTGAGAAATTCCCCCCTTGCCAATAGTAATTTAAGCATGGTTATAATCCAAGGTCAAGAATAAATTAATATACATTTGAATTATAATCTTGTGATTTATAGGAGCTTTAAAGTAAAGGAAATCAAATGCTACAGCCTTAAACTGTGATCAAATCTTTAAAGACGTATATTTAAGAAGTTTCCTAAAATAAAAACTAAAGTTTTTGTAAGTATTTTAACTACTATTTCCACATAATTTTTTTTTAATTTTTCCTTAATGAAACACTTCATTGACCATGAAGAATGCAAACATAAAACATCTCTAAACTTGTTCCTTTTTTGCCGGCTGGTTTAACTTTACCAAACTATTATGAATCAATTATGCAAAGTAGTGATAATTAATTTGCATTTTTAGATGAGTAAAAGGTTTTTACAAAGGATAGTTATTAAATGTTTAGTATCTCTAAGGAGGATGGAAGAATGGGAAATAAGTACTTATAATTAGAAGAAGTATGGGGTTTGCAGAACAAAAGAATGCAAATATAATCCTTCGACCCTGGCTCTGTCACCACAAGGAGAGTCTGGTATCTCCTCCCCTTGGACTAATTGCAAATGGTGCAATTTCCTTGAACCTTAAATGCAATAGTGCCTTACATTTGGAATTTAAATTAGATGATTGTTAGACATTTTATTTTCATTTTGAAAATAAAAACTAGGCTTATCATCACCTGATAAGTAAAACATCAATTTCATGTAGTGTTTCAAAATTTTTAACTGTTTCGTTTACTAGTGAAAAAGATTAATACAATTTTTAAAAAATGTCAGATAGTTTTAACGACACTAATAATTCCAGGGCTACTCTTTTGGAAACAATCTTATTTGAAATGTTTCCATTGCACAGTGTCCGTGTTCCCATTTGCATTCTAAGCTTTGAAATGTGTCAGATATTTAGTGAGCCCTACCATGCTCTTATGCAAGGTTTTCTGACAGTACGGAATGACTTGTAAGAGAGAACCACAATAATGCTGTTGCTGAGACTTTGCATCTCTTTGGACCTTTCCAGTTATTTGAATGAAAAGGAGGGAAGAAACTTCTCCTCTGGGCCTTTCATATTTCTTCCATTCATTACCTCTGATCCTGGGGAGGCTTGGTGTTCCCAAAGACTAGATTTTCAGGATTAATAGCCCTGAAATCTTTCTGTTTTTTAACAGTAACTCAAAATTTTACACTTACCCATTAAACTCTTGGCTTTCAAATTATTTTGCGATCTTTAAAAAATCTATTTTCTGTCGTTTCATGGTATTAAGGAAGGTGAGTTGTTATATGGGCAATGTTTATCAAATATTTACCTTACTTAGTCTTTAAAAAACTCTGGATGGTAGATAATATTATCTATACTTTTTTTTTTTAAATAGAGGATGAAGTTCAGACTTGGAAAAATTAAGTGACATGTCCAAGATTATACAACTAATGTACGGTATAGCATATACTAAATCCCAGATGTTCTTTGCATCCATAGCCCATGGTGTTGTCTTTAGCTATAGTTAGGATGGCTTAGTGCTCATTTAGAAGAATATTTAGTAGAGGTGGGGATCAGGCTGTAACATTTAAGACACTGTGAGGACTTATTCAGAAATCTTTTATTTATGAGAAATAAAAATAAAACCTAAGCACTTCAACCAACAGAGTGGATCCCCTCTTGGCTAAGGAATCCCAAGAGAAACCTTAAAAGTAAAATTCCAGCCAAGATGGGATGGGAGGTTGGACACGCCTTATTAAATCCCCTCCCTTGCTAACTGGCATTAGGCTTTGTTCCCTAAAGGTTAAACAGAAATTAGTCCTTTGGAAAGACTTGCTCCCCGGTTAATTTCAGCCAGTCTCCTCATGCTGCTCCCGCCTTTTGCAGTTTCAACACAATTCAGTGGCCTTCCTTCATGATAAGAGCCCACCACCAGGGAGTGGTTCTGGCTAGTATGTAGATGTGCAGTAGGGGGTTTTGTGTCCTGTGTTCACCTTTTGATGTCAGAGAGACTTCACTCTCAGGTCATACTAATGCCACCATTTTTTGAACATGCGTCCCATAAAGCAGCATGAAGGTCAGTTGTGTACACACACACACACACACACACACACACACACACACACACATTTCTCCATTCATAAATATTCATGACTCCCCCTATAGTTTAAGTATATAAATATATTTGGCCACCTGATTCAGCATAAATTGCTGTTACTTGAAAGTTCTTGCTGTCAGCTTCCGGCCAGAGGTTGTGCTTCCCAGCCTGCTAAATGGCTGCCTGCAGGCTGCATGCAACCCTTTATGAGATTTAAAGTTCTCTTTCCAAATTTATGACCCTTGTCATTCTTCCGTTGACATCTAAAATGATAAGTGTTGAACTATAGCAGATGCACAATTGACTATAAAATTAGTGAGTGTAAGTTTCCTAGGCCTCAATTCCATGAATGGACTGTGTCCATGCATTACATATTCATTCGCCTTGCCCCAGCGGAAAGGACAGTATCCATTCATTTCCTGGCCTCAGATAAGTACACAGAACCCATGTGACTATACATACGCCCAGAGAGAGCGCTTTCCTCCCCTGACTTAGTTCTCTCTCTGCCAGAGGCTTTGGTGTTTTTGTGTTCTTTTCTGTAAATAAATCCTGTCTAACCACTGATTTGTAGTCCATGGATTCACTCCTTGAATCACTGAGACCAAGAACCTAATGAAGACGAAATTCCGGTATCAACCTTCTTCCTTTTTGCATGGTTTAGAAATGATTTTATACTCACTTTCATGCCTGTCTGCTCCAGACTTTGTCGTCTCCCACCTATTCTCCTACTGGCAGTGTCCCACTGTGTTTTATGTTGGCCAGTTGTGCCAGACTGGGAATACAACGTCCAACAGATATGGAACAGAGCCTCTGTCCCCCAGCTCATGTGGACACTGGTAATTCACAACAAAGCTGTTTTGCCATTACTGGGGGGAAAAAAAGCAAACAGCTGGTTTGCTAGAAAAGCTGCCCTAATCCCTGGAGAATGGAGAGTTCTGATGTGATATAAACTGACAGAGGGTGAAAAAATCAGCTGCAGGCTGGTAAGTGAGTTCAGTATGATGGGCAGGCCTGGGTGGCATTTGCCACACAGAGAACACAGGGTACCCTGTGACCCTGTGGTTATACAGCACACTTAGAAAAGGCGACATCAGAAAATAGTAATAATCATTTTACCGAGTTTACAGTAATGAAACAGTGCTAAGAAAGGTAGATTTGGAATTTGGAATAAAGTTCACATATAATGGATGTTTGCCTGCTTAGAATCCTCTTAAGATGTTTTTCTTTTGTCTCAGTTGACATTTTCCTAAACTCCGGTAGAGGCCTCCAGACACTTCATTAAGCAAACAAACACACCAACATGCTAAGGCCACCCACACCCAGGAGACAATGACACCCATTGCTTTATTTTAGTTATTTATTGTTTTGCAGTTGTTTTGGGCCAGGGCCAGGTTTGAACCCACCACCTCTGGTATATGAGGCTGGCGCCCTACTTCTTGAGCCACAGGTGCTGCCCGAGGATGACATCCATTGTGTCCACTCACATGGTAGGAATCAGACAAAATCTTTGATGAAGATGACTTTAGTGGAAGTCAGTTATAATTAGAGGAGGGGCTAACCTTTGTGGTATAACCTGCCCAAACACCCAGGTCCTCTTTTTACCCCTCCTCTAATGAATGGAGTTCATGGTAAGTCTGATTATTATTTCAGATCCCATGATGTTAATAAGCGGTTCTCTCAAGCCACCTAATTTATCCAGTATTAAAATCAAAACATCACAGTTAGAGAAAAATAGAAACAAGTTAATCCATAAACCTCCAACCTGAGATATTTGTCTGCTATCACTTTGGGGCCCTTGTAACATTTAACGTGTTTTGAACATGATCATATAGTACAAGAGGAAAAGTTTGCTAAATAATTACTAGTCTTGGAAGCTTTACTGAAAATGTTATCTTTCTCCTGAGGAGCCTCCTAACAAGAGTGTCAAGTGCCTATTTTCTCTGTAGGTATGTGTGCATTTATAAGTGTGGCTAAGAATTAGCACCAAGATCTACTAACGCCATTGATTAACTCCAGATTTTGTCCCCTAAGTTTTAATGAATAGTCCCATCTAGAATCACCGGAGTCTGACAGTGCCCTGGGGTGTCTGCGGGTGCAGGACGGAGGCTCTTTCGGAGGCGAATCTCTATCAGCTGTGGCTGCCTTTGATAAACTCCTCTCAGCCCCAACCCCTTATTAATTGCTTTGAGAACCTCCAGCAGCTTCTTTCTGTATTATCCACTTGTGTGACTGTACCTTCAGCTGACAGTATAAATACACTCATTTTGCTGTCACATTAATTGATTTTAGCTAATTAGAAGCACTTTTTTGGCCCTAATTTGATAAGGAAGTGTGAATGTGTTTTCCCCCCACAGCAGGCTCGTTTGCTGGGGTATTAGGAGTGTGTTAATTAGGCGCAGTTCTTCCGTCACCTTGATGGTTGTTTTTAAGCATTCACCATATAGACTAAAATGGTCAGAGAGGAAGCTAGCTTTCAGCTATGGGTGAGATGTGCAAAATTAGGTTAGTTAGCTCTAGAATAGCAGTCTGAGAGAGGTGACTCTGTGTGTGCCAAGTGTCCTATCTGTTCTTTCATTTCACAAATATTACTCACGGCTGACATCCCCTCCCCCTCTTCCCCCCTTGCCCCCACCCCTGTTCAGACCCTCTCTGGAGGCTGCAGAAATAGGACTCTCCCCTCATTGTCATTCTCTCTCAGCCCTCCAGCATCTAGTGTGGTGTTCATCCTGGCCCTTCCTAATTTTAAAGTGAAAGTCACAGGTTTTGAAAATTCATTGGCCCTGAAGTATTTGCAGAAGATCTTTTGAACAGTTTGGGCCTAGGGATTTCTTTGTTCAACCTCTCCTGCTGAAGGCAGAGCTGGGCCGATGTCTGCTGTCTGCCCGGAGCAGAGGAGCAAAGGAAACAAACAACAGAGCAGTCACCATTCCTGCTAGGAGCTTGTGTGTAGACGGAGCCCATACAGCGTCTTCTGTTTATTTGTGGAGCTTGTTGTAGGGAAAGACTGGGATATGCATAAAAAGGAGCTGGAAACAAGGAAGCGTCTAGTAAAAGAGGAAAAGAGATGTTTAGCAACAATATCTTCAATTTTGAGATTGCAAGAAACTCTCATTTATATGGAAATATAAAAAGACTGTCGCTCTTTAAGGCATGTGCCTTTGTTTTTCCTTTGTTGTTTTCTTTCTTTTTTTACTGTAGCTTCTCATTAACCATTTACATGTTTGTCACCCATCCTGCTTGTGACCAGTCCATACATAATAGTAGTAAATGGAAACTATCTCTCAACATCCTCCAGTTGTTACATTCTCCTGTTTTGACTCTGCGAGTCTAACCTTGAATGCTTGTCCCATTATCAAAAAGATCAGTTTTGATTTTTCTAGGGTTTATTGAAAATATCTGCTGTTGTCCACTATCACTATCTGTGAGTCATAGAACATAATAGGTTGGAGGGAGGAACTTCATTAAAAAATACATGACTGTCTGAAAGAAGTCCTAATGAAATGAAAAGAATATGGTATTTGGAGACTCAATCTACCTCTTGCTTAAAAACTTACTTACTTGGCTTTTGTGAGCTTTGGTTGTTTCTTTTATAAAATACAGACAATAATGCTTATCTTATAGCACAGTTACAAATTAAATATATATAATATATGAATATATATATATATTCATTTCAAGGGTATTCATTATGGCTCTTTTTAACTTTAAAACTAATGCCATAACTATTTAACACTGGTTGGCCAGTAGTGGGTATTCAGAAAATGTTTTGATATCTAGCCTCATCTCATGTACTAGTTTATGTGACTATTACCCACAGCTTCAGGAGGATGAGATTAGTGTTTCCTTTACCACTGTGTCCCTAGCTCCTATCCTGGGGGATAGATAGTCAATCAGCATTTGTTGTATGGCTCACTCAACAAAGTGTCGCCTATCAGGGCACTTAGTATTAATATTATTGTTATTTTCTTGCAGCTAAAATTTATTCAGTAGCTAAAAAATTTCCAAAACAAACACAAATTATGTAAAAACAGAAGCAGCGTATCTTAGCAGAAACGTACTGAAGAAATGGGAGACTGAAAATGAATTATATAAACTTCTATGTCAAGAACACAAGAAAAGTGAAGAGAGAGAAGGAAATTCTAGAATTAAGATATTGTCTCTACTCACCAATGAAATAGTGCTCTTATAACAAGAAAAAAAATTAAAAAAAGAAATGATGGAATAGAAAACACATGAATAAAGAAAAGCAACAAATTTGATTTATCAAAAAGACTAACAAAATCGGTAAATCCTTAACAAAACTGACCCAGAGAAAAGAGAGAAAACAAAACATTGACAATGTCAGACATAAAAAGGGGTTATTGATATGGTGGATACTAACAACATTGACCACAACAATATTGAGAAACTTTGGTCATTTACCATGTAGATGAAATGGTAAAAATTCCTGAAAAATAATACTTAACAAAAGTGACACAGTCTAAATGGTCACATATTTTTGAGCAAATTGAATGCATTATTACACTGTAATCATTCTTTAATACTAGCAAATAATAATATACACAGCCATCCAGTACTTGATGATGGCAGCGTGTTCTGAGAAAAGTGTCATTAAGCTATTTGACTGTGTGTGAACATCATAAGATTGTACTTAACAAACTTAGATCAAATAGCCTACTCCAGCCAAGGCTCTATGGGATAGCCTGTCCCTCATGGACATGGAAGGGTGTCCCACCCGTGGCCAGTGGCTGCATGAGGATTATTTGAGGCCTGTTTTGCTTATCTGCAGTGTTGGATATTCTGAAAGTTATGCGTGGGCCTTCTGTTTGCTCATTGGCTTTTGTTTGTGTTTGTGACCCAAGACAACTCTTCTTCTTCCACTATTTGGCAGAAAAAGAAAAAAAAAAAGGTTGGACACACCTGCGAGTGTACAGCATGTTACTTACGGAATACCATAGGTAACTGGAACACAGTGGTGAGTATTTGTGTATCTAAGCTCATCTAAACAGGAAATACAGTAAAAGTGCAGTATTATAATCTTCTAGGAACATCATGGTGTATGTGGTCCAGTGTTAACCATAATATCATTATGTAGTACATGACCATGGATTATCATTTTTAATATCTAAAGATCATTTTATTATGTATATTATTAGATAGATTATAATCCATTTAAAAAACCACCAAGACCTAAATATTTTGGGTGGCTTTCAAATGCTGCCATTCTAAACAGTACCTGCATGGACTCCGTTTACAAGGATCATGGTCTCCTGATCCTGGCCATCTGTCATGTATGTTCCATTCCACCATCACTCACTGCCAGGAGTACACTTTTCACACAGCAGTGGGAAATACCCTTCCAATGTAGCCAAGGATCTTAATCATCCAGAACTCTTCTTTACCAAGATAACACTTTATAAGCTTAATTAAAAATAATGTTCATAAAGGCTAGTCTTATTTGGAGACTTTAGAAGGTTTAGGGAAAGAAATAATTCAAGACTTACTACTTAATTTCTCCTGTATTTGTTGAGACTGGGACACGATGGTGCAATTGTTCTAGAAGCCAGTTGTTCACAATTGCAATTCACAATTCACAATTGTGAACAATTGCAATCGTTCACAAAGTCATTAACATTTTTGACATTTCTAACCTGCATACTGCCTGCTGCTCGTTTTGTGAGCATAATTTCAATTGCCGGTAATGCTTCTACTTTTCAAGTTTTCTCATTCCAGTGGAACCAAATTTTGGTGAAGAAAAAAATGAAATAAAACAGAAATACTTGGAAACATATGGGTTCTTCATTTTCATCTACATGGTGTTTTCATCTAAGTGAATGTAAATTAGACCTTCAAAGTGTTAGATAGATGTTTATAATTCATTATGCCATGGCTTAAGAGCAAGGGCAAAATTTATTTGTGTCACCACATATGTAAATCAGAGTAAAGGAGTGTGATTCCGGGTTCACTGCAGTGAGATTATGCACCACAAAAACAAAACAAATAAAAATATTCTCAAGATAGCCTTTCTCATGAGACGCAAGAGCTATGCTGGTAAATGCAGCTAACGCCCTCAGTGCTGTCTAAGACAGAGGTAATAAAGAGGATAATCCACTGAGTGAGTGCATAAGGTAAACCCAGCCAGGGACTCTAACCCTGTAAAACATGCTGTAAGTCAAGCAGGGAGAAAACTGTCTACCTCAAAATATATGGTAAATGACATGTCCTTCCTTTAAACTATTTTGGCAGGGTAAGCCAATTCATAACAATGTATAATGTCACTTTCCCAGGAAAATATCTCTTGGGGAATGATTCAGTTGTGTTTTGGTAAATAAGCTTAAAGGGTCTTGTGTCCACTTCGTTTTCTTGAATCCGTCGTTTACTCCAATTTTTAATGAATCCAATCTGCTTGGAGTCACAAGAAAAAAAATTGCAAAAAAAAAAAAAAAAAGAAATAGAATGAAGAAATGTACCATCATGTATTTTAATTTTTCCATGCCTTTGACAAAAGTTCTTATTGACTCTAACCCCAGAGTAACTTTGGGTAGCCCTCACGTGGGGGTAATTGGCTCTGGCAGACTTGCACACTAACATAGATGTCTGCTAATGTGTTTGTTTTCCTCCCTTTAAAATTGAAAAGCCATGGTCGGATTTTGGGTAGAGATGGAGCTGCTTCAAATCTAAAGAAAGGTGACAACATAGTGGGATAAAAGCAGTAATTGTTCTTCAAATAAAGTCTCTGAAAAAAATTTAAATGAACATCTGTTTGAAGAATAGAGCTATTAAAGGGAATGTTCTACACAAACAATATGCCACGCAGAATAGTTGTACAAATAATGCTGTGAAATTGTTTAATTAACTCATAAAGGAGAGAATCTAGCAGAGGAAATGTATGCAGTACACTCTGGAGCTGTTTGACAGTCTTCAAGAGCAGATGTGATTATGATTATAATTATTTTAGTAAATTGAGCCATAATTTCTCTTTCTGTTGTAAAATAAGGTAAAGTATATTATGAATCTTAAGTAGGACCAACCTTTAGGCATAAATAATTCATGCAAATCCTGACTTTTGTTGGAGCCACAGCATGGCTATCATTTCCTTTTTACATTTTGCGTACCTTTGTCAATACAGCTGAGAAGAGTGAGTATTCAACGGGTGGCCCTGAAAGTAACGAGGTTGGATTTTGTGTGTGCTTTGTGGAAATTGGTTTCAATATTTTATAGAAATGCCTTTCATCATGGATTTGGATGTTCACAAAGCAATATGTTTCGCCTCTAGGAAGTACCAATTATTTATAAGATCATGGTGCGTAGTGGGTATGGAGTAATTTTATTTTCCTTATTACCAGGAAAATATACTTAGAGATTTTCCAGTATTGAACATGAAGGCTACAACAGCATTTTTTTGTATGTGAGGTCAACCAGTTTTACTCAATGCAGATTCATGAACCATACATTATGTATCAAGTTTGTTTAATATTATTATGCAAATTTATTAGATCTCTGCTACTCCATTACTTTTCATTCTTCCCCATTTTGGAAATTACATATTTTTATATTCATAATATGGTTAGTAATTACAGGAACGTTACATTTTCTGTATATTGCCTTTATCACTCTTATTAACTGAAATTACTGCTGGAAGAAAATTAATCAGGCAAATTAGTATGCTTATTCATGAAACCTAGATTACGGTAGACCCCAAGATTAGGACTAATGAAACAATTACTTATTTAATCATTATTGAAAATGTGAACATTGCTTAGATATCTGACAGTAACTGCAGCAAGCTTTGGAAGTGAGCAAATGAATGTGTTTTTCTTGACTGCTCTTTCATGAAAGCAAGATTATTATCACCTACTGGGAGTTTTGCTTTTACAATCAACACCCCCCCTTCAAAAAAAAGTCTCTTTACAAGGAAATAGATATTTAATTTCTCCGATAGACATCTCTCCTGGAACCTTAAGCTACTCTACTCTGACACTTCAAAATTTAAGATTTTATTTTTTGACTTGGGCACAAAGCAAATTTAATCATAAACACAAAGAAATCCATTCCAATATTATTAATGGAGTCAGTACTAAGTGGCCAAACATGGCTATAGGATGATGCATCTGACTGCTTGATGTCCCCTCTAAATCTGGTGGACTTTTCTCCCTGGTTATATAGGCCAACTCAACTGTAGACCATATTGCCAACTCTTGTGGCCACGTGTGGCTGCTCAACTAAATTCTTGCTAATAAAATGTAAGCAAAAGTAATTTTTGCTTTTTTGTGTATTTTTCCTATTTCCCCTTCACATAGGCTGAAAGCCAAATGAAGCAGTGAACAGCAATGACCATGTGCAAGAGAGCTGTATGCTAGGGAATGATGTGACCCCTGCATGGGACGTACCTATATCTTTGAACACCTTGATGGAGCTAAGCCACACCACCAGCTTAGTTACTGAACTCACCTGAGAGAGAAATCTACTTCTGTCTACTTCTAGCCATTATTTTTATTTCTTTCATAAAAGCAAGTCTTTATACTAACTAATCCAGAAGGGATTTTGTTGTTTTTCTTTTTTTTAATATATATATATATATACATATATATATATATAGAGAGAGAGAGAGAGAGAGAGTAACTGTGTACATTAATGCACTTCTGGGGTACAGTGGGGTGTTTTCACAAACAATCTGAGACACTTCCATCAAACTAGTTAACATAGCCTTCATGTAATTTTCTTAGTTATTGTGTTAAAACGTTCATATTCTGCTCATAGAAAGATTCAGTTGTACCCTTGTAAGATGAATCACAGAAGTGAACCCTTGAATTCCCCTTCCTCCACCCATTCCTCCTCCCTCCCCTTCCCTGTATCCTTAGGTTGTTATTAGGTTATAGCTTTCATATAAAAGGTATAAATTAGTTTCATAATAGGGGTGTGTACATTGGATACTTTTTCCTTCATTCTTGTGATACTTTGCTCAGGAGAACATTCTCCAGCTCCATCCATGTGAACATGAAGG
>CAUYTI010014336.1:0-12429 GCA_963575145.1 Galago senegalensis | reverse complement strand
TAGACTCTATCTCTTATAATACACAAAAATCAAATAAAAATGGATTAAAGACTTAAATAGAAGACCTATAACTATGAAACTTCTTTTTTTTTTTTTTTTGAGACAGAGTCTCAAGCTGTCCCCCTGGGTAGAGTGCTGTGGCATCACAGCTCACAGCAACTTCCAACTCCTGGGCTCAAGCGAGTCTCCTGCCTCCGCCTCCCAAGTAGCTGGGACCACAGGCGCCCGCCACAACGCCCGGCTATTTTTTGGTTGCAGCCGTCATTGTTGTTTGGCAGGTCCAGGCTGGGGATTCGAACCTGCCACCTTAGGTGTACGTGGCTGGTGCCTTAGCAGGTTGAGCTATAGGCGCCGAGCCAGAGGTCAAGATTAATTTTTTTCATATGGGCATTCACTTGGCTCTGTCATAAAAACAAGTTACTATGTCTATAAATTACCTTCTTAGTTCTCTGTGTTAATTTCACTCTTCTGTTTTGTATAGTTTCATCAATATCACACTGCTTAGTTTCTATAGATTTAAAATAATTATTGCTATCTCCCACTTTCTCCTCTTCTTCCTCCTTTTTCTCTTTTCATTCATTGATGCGGCCATTCTAAGTTTGTTGACCTTTTTTGTTGCAGTTTTTTTTTTTTTTTTTTTTTTTAGTGAGAGCCGGGTTTGAACTCGCCACCTCCGGTATATGGGGCCAGCATCCTACTCCTTGAGCCACAGGTGCTGCCCTAACTTTGTTGACTTTGCATTTTAAAATCAGCTCATCCATTTCCAAATACCTGCTAGAATTTTTAATAGTATTACATTGAAGGTATAAATCAGCCTTTACAATATTGAGTCTTCTCATCCATGAACCTAGTAGGTTAAGTTTATTTAGGTCTTCTATACTTTCTCTTGGCAGTATTTTGTAGTTTTCACCATACAGAGCTTGTGAAATCTTTTTTAAAAATGTATCCTTAATTTTTTCTATGTTTAGATGCTATTGTAAATAGAAATATTTTCTTATCATCGTTATTCATTTTTTCATTGCTACTATATACTATACAGAAGTGAAATTAGTATTTGTATATTGACCTTTCCTTTAGTGATTTTGCTAGATTCACTTGTTCTAGTAGCCTTTTCGTAAGGTCCTTGAAGTTTTCTATGAGCATAATCATCTTGTCATCTTGTCTTCAGATAAGGAGTTTTAACTTCTTCCATTCTAATATATATTCCTTTTCCTTTTATTCTATTTTCTTGCTTTATTGTGCTGGCTAGTACTTTCCATACAATGTTCAAAAAAAGTGGTGAGTGGACATTATCGCTGTTCCTGATATTAGGGGAAGAAAGCATTCGCTCTTACACCATTAACTTTGATACCAGATTTAGTTTTTGGTGGATGTTCTCTATCAGGTTAAAGAAGCTATCTTCTATTCCTAATTTCTGAGATGGGGTGCTGAATTTTACCAAATGCATTTTCTGCAAATATTGATATTATCATATAGATGTACTCTTTTATTCCATTAATATGGCGAATTACATTGGTTTTCAAATGTTAAACTAATCCTGTATATAATATTCATGGGATAAACCCCACTTTGTCATAATATGTTATACATATACTTCTAGAATCAATTTGCTAATATTTTTTTAAGGGTATAATTCAAAATATTTTCAACTTTCCACTATAATTTTTGACCCATCAATTATTTGTAAGGTGTTGCTTAATTTCTAAACATTTGAGAACTTTTACTTATTTATCTGTTATTGGTTTCTAGTTTACTTCTACTTTAGTACCAGAACCTCTCCTGTGTTATTTCAATCGTAAAAATTGAAACTTGCTTTCTCACTCGACATATGGTCTCTTTGGGGAAGTGTTCTGTGAGCTCTTGAATATAGTGTGTTTTCTACAATTTTCTCAAATGGGATTTTACATATTTTAATTACATCAACTTCATCTGTTGTGTTGTTTATGTCTTTATATAATTATTGACTTTTTCTGAATTTTCTGGGTTACTTTGAGAAATGTGTTAAAATCTTCACCTGCTGTCGTAGATTCATCTATTTCTGCTTCAACTTACATCAACTTATTGGTTGAATTTATGTTATTTGAAGATGTGAAATTGTGTGCACAAAAATTGATGAGTTTCACATCTTCCAGTTAGAACTATGCTATTATGCCCATACACATTAATGGTTTTTATATCATCCTTTTAATTCCTTTTTATATCTTCTTTGAATTTGATTGTTGAACTTGCCCTTTGCCATTATGAAAGATCCCTTTTTCTTTAAGTGTACTTTGAATCATAATAATATAGTTATATCAGCTTTCTTTTAGTTACTGCTTGGATAGTATATATCTTTTCTTATCCTTTTACATTTGACTTTTCTCTGTGATTTATGCACAGTTTCTCCTTTAAAGAGCTCAGAGTTAGATTTTTAAATTTAATTTGAAAATCTTGGCTTTTTTTTTTTAAACTACATTGCCTATTCTTCTATAACACATTAAAAAATGCAAGTGGAATAAGTAATGTAGGAAAAAGACCAAGATTTTCAAATTAGATTTTTCTTTAAGTGATAAACACACAGAAATCTTAAGCACACAGTTTAATAAAATTTTATACATGCAAACACCTTGGAACCACCACCATACCAAGATAGAATATTTCCAGCATATAACAGGTTCATTGCCTCTCTATCCAAGCTGTTATCTCCACGGAAAATCACCATTCTAACTTCTGTCATCACAAATTAGCTTTCTTTATTTTTAATGTACTGCTCATGCAGTGACATAGTATGTACTCTTTAGTTGTGTTTCTTTCACTCAGTGTACAGTAGAACTTTTCTACATTGACTACCTCCTTAAGTTGACCCCATTTTCATAGACCAAACATGCACCACATGAACATATCAGTACAGTAGTCCTAGTTCTTTATGGTGACCTCCTCTGAATGTTGACAAGTTGTTACACTTCTTTGGGCGGTCAACTTACAGAGGTTCTACTGTATTCCAGTTAGTTTCATCTATGTATCTATGTTGTCATGTGTATTAGTCATCCATTTTTAAATTTCGGTGTAGTACTCCATTGTATGAATTTAATATTTATTCCATCTGTTGTTAATAGCACTTTGTTTTCACTTTGAGGCTATTATGAATAAAGCAACTGAGAACCTTGTGTACATTTTTTTTAACATGTATACTCATTTTTGTTGGAAAATAAATCTAGGAGTGAAGTTATTGCAGTCTAGGATAGGCATGTGGGTTCTTTCAGTATTTTCTCCCAAATGGTTTTCCAAAGAGGCTAAACTAATTTTCACTCACACCAGCAATATATAAAAGTTCCGGTCACTCCACTTCCATACTAACACTTGTTATTGTCAGTGTTTTTAGTTTTAGTAATTCTTATTGTCATGTAGTTATAATTTACTGGTGGACTTAAGTTGCATTTACTTGATGAGTGTTGCTGTTGAGCACCTTTTCATATGCCTTATTGGTCATTTGGATATTCTTTTTTGAGAAAAACCTGTTTAAGTATTCTCCTCATAGTTAAAAAATCATGTATCAAATTTTAAGTTACATACAATAAATTATACTCATTTAAAGTTTAAAGTTTGATGAGTTTTGACAAATATGTTTACCTGAAGAACCAACACAATTAAAACAGATTTCCATCACTCCCCCACCCCCAATTTTCTTTTGTCCCTATGCAGTTAATTCTTTCACCCCTAATTCCAGACAATCACTGATTTCCTTTTCTCACTATAGTTTGCAATTTTTGGAATTGCACATGAATGAAATTATATACACTCCTTCATTACTTTTACTCAGCCAAATGTTTTTAAGACGCATCCATTTTGTTGCATGTTCTAGTAGTCTGTTCCTTTTTATTGCATGGATATACAAAACGTTGATTATTCATTCATCTGTTGATGAACATTTGGGATGCTTCCAGTTATTTACTGTTATGAATAAAGTTGGTATGAACATTTATGTATAAAGGTCTTTGTATAGTCATTTCGTTTCTGTTGGGTAAATGCATCAGAATTTATCTGTTAAGTGGTATCTTCACTGTATATTTAACTGCAAAATGCTCACAAACGCTCTTCTAAAGTGGTTATATCACTTAATATTCCCTCTAACAACTGGTGATATTACCTCTCTCCATATCTTTGACAAAACAATATCAGCAGTCTTAATTATCATTGAGTAGTGAGCATTTTCCATATGCTTATTTGCCATCCAAATTATCTCCTTTTATGAAATGTCTGTTAAAATATTTTTGTATATTTTATTATTATAAGAGACATTCATGTATTTTCGGTGCAATTCCATTGTCAGCTATTTGGCTTTTGTACACTTTCTCTTCGCCTGTGGTTTTCCATTTAAATTTTTCTGGGGTTTTTCAAAAAGAAAGTTTTTAAATTTTTGAGATAGTATAATGTATTATGCTAGGATCAACTACATACGTATTGCTCCAGTACATATCTCTAAATATTTGATATAGATTATAATTTTAAATCCTAAAAACAACTCATCCTGATAGAATCTAGTTTCTTTATTTTATAAAAGACAAAATAAGGTTCAGAAGTCTTTATTTGCCCTCAGATTCTCCATTAACAGGTTCCACAGTTGAGATTCATACCCCATCCATCCGATTGACCTTAGAACTGAGCTTCTTTTTTTAATTTCAGATTCATGTGAGGGTACACGAGGGTACAAATGCAATGTTTGTATTTGTAAGGAAGAGTCCCTGTTATAGTGTCCAGCACCAGAAGATGTGCCACCATGCTGCACTACCCCTTACCATTCCCATCTTTTGATCATCTCTTTGGAAGCTCTAAAACAAGAGGGTGGAGCGTTATGTTGCTCAACCTCAGCTGAGAACGTGTATTTTTGATGACTCAAAATTTTCTCTACTCTACACATATTAGATAAAGTAGATGTCACAGCAAAAACAAATTCCACGGAGGAACATTATCTAGTGACAAAATGGTTAATGCAACAAGAAGACAAAGCAATCCTAAATGTGGATGTGTCAAACAACACAGCTGCAAGTTAATATATGAATCAAAAAGTAATAGAACTAAAAGGAGAAGCAGAGAAGTCCACAATCATACTTGGAGATTTCAACACCCCTTTCTCAATAACTGAAGAACATTTAGACAGAAAATCCACAAGGACATAGAATAACCCAATAGCACCATCAGATCAACAAGTTCTAATTGATGTTTGTAGAATATCTCATCCAACAGAAGAATACATTCTTTTTAAGTGTCTACAGAACCAAGGTAAACAATATTCCATGTCATAAGACAAAACTCAATACAGTTTTTAAAAGCTGAAATCATACAGATGGTGTCTTTTGACTACAATGGTAAAAAAAAACCTTAGAAATTAATAATAACAGGAACACCAAAGGAAATTCTCTAAACATTTGGAAAGTAAATAACACATTTAAAAAATTCATGGGCCAAAGAGGAAGTTTCAAGCAAGTTTTTTTTTTTAAATACAAAATTAAAAAGAAATACATTGGACTGAATAAAAAAGAAAATATACCATGTGAAAATTTGTGGAACACAGCTAGAAGAGGTCTGAGAGTGAAATATATAGGACTAAATGTATACGTTAGAAAAGAGGAAATGTTGCAAATCAATAATGTAAATTCCCACCTCAAGAATCTAGATAAAGAAAAGCACAATGTACCCCAAACATGTAAAATAAAGGAAATAATAAAGACAAAGGCAGAAATCAATGATATCGAAAACAGAAAAGAAGTAGTACAATTCCATGAAACAATGAGCTTATTCTTTTAAAAGAGCAGTAATAGGGGCAAACTTCAGCAATACTGACACAAACAAAATCAGAAAAAAAAAAAAACGCCTATTACCAATATCAGGAATCAAACAGAGGCTATCACTTTAGACCATTCAGGCATCAGAAATATACAGGAGAATAGTACGGACACCTCTACCCACGTAAGTTTGAAAACATGTTTCATAATAGGCCAATACCTTAGAAAGCATAAAGAACCGTAACTTGGTTACTATGAAAAAGTCAGTGAATAGCCTTGTAACTATTAAAGAAATAGAATCTTTATTTTAAAACTTCCCCCAAAAGAAATTTTCAAATTCTGATCATTTCATTGGAGAATTCTATTGAATGTTTAAAGAAAAATTAACAAGAACTCTATACAATCTAGTCCAGAAAATAGAAGACAAAGGAATACTTCCTTTTATGAAGCTAATATTATGTCGATAACAAAACCAGTCAAAGCCTGTACATACAAGAAAGATACAGGCAACTCTCCCTCATGAATATAGACATGAAAACCTTCAGCAATATTTTAGCAAATGAAATTAAGTAATACATTTGAAAAATTACATACTATGACTAGTTGAGTTACATGCCTTGCTAAAAGGAACATTTAATATTCAAGAAATAATCAATGCACTCCATTATACTAACAGACTGAGGAAAAATCATATGATCATATGAATCAATGCATAAAGAGCAGCTGAAAAATTTTAACACTTATTCATGATAAAAACTCTCAGAAAAACAGGATAATTTCTTCAACTTGATAAACAACATTTATAAAACACCTATACTAACATACATGAAAAAATACTTAATATCATTAGCCATTAGTGTACATTAAAACCACAATGAGATATCACTATATACATATGAAAACAGCTAAAATTTCAAAATTACAACACCAATGTCTTTGAGAATGGGGAAAACTGAATCTTTCAGACATTCCTGGTGGGAATGTGCAGCTTGACAATTGATGTGGAAGTTTTATAGTTTTTTTTTCAGTTTTTGGTCAGGGCTGGGTTTGAACCCACCACCTCTGGCATATGGGGTCAGCACCCTCCTAGCTTCTTCTTTTTTTTTTTTTTTTAGAAAAACTAAACATATGCTTGCCATATAACCAGCAGTCAAATTCCTGAGACATAAAGACTTATGTCCATACAAAAATGCATACACGGATATTCATAGTAACTTTGTTATAGGTAGAAATTGGAAAGAACCCAGATGTCCTTCAATGAGTGAATGATTAAAGTGTCGCACTTGCATACAGAGAAAAGGAAAAACTATCACAAAACAAACCAAAGCACATGAATTGCCTGAGAATTATGCTGAGTGAAGGAAGCTAATTCCCCAAAGTTACATGCTATATGATTCCATTTATATATTCTTGACGAGACAAAATTATAAAAATTGTGAACAGATTAGTGGTTGACAGAGATTAAAGCAGGTGCAGAGTGGGAGGGAAGTGAAGGTGAGCATAAGAGAACATGGATGACTGTCGTGGTGATGGAAATGTTTTATATCTTCCCTGTATCTATATCAATATGCTACTGTGGGATTGTTTTTCTGGGCTTTTTCAAGATATTGCCATTGGAGAAAAACTGAGTAAAGAATACACTAGATCTGTCCCTATCATTTCTTTTTTTTTTATTAAGTCATTTGTACATAGATCATAAATACATTTATGCCATTATGGGATTCAAAGTGTTGATTATTTGTACAAATTGGAGTGCTTACATCCTACTAATCAACATGACCTTCACCTCATTTACTCCATTACAGGATTAAGACATTTGTGTTCTACACCTGATAGAGCCAACTTGTACTTGCAATATGCTTCATAGGTGTGGTCCCCCTACCAATCCGCCCTCTATCGACCCACCCCCTGCCCTCGTAGCATTTCTTATAGAAACGAATAGATGAATCTACGATTATCTCGAAATTAAAAAAAAAATTAAGTTTCTGGGCTCATAGGAGGAAGTGTCAGGAAGTGGCCCTTTCGGTGGAAAAGGGAAAAATGAGAGAGGGAGAAATGCTTAGAAAGTTTATGATGGAGGAAAGAAGGATGGAAGAGGGGGGAATTTAAAATCTTGCCAAAACAATTAAGACAGGAAACACACCACAACCATAAATAGCATGACAATCAGGAAACACACCACAACCATAAATACCATCACCATCGTTACCACCACCAACCTTCCCCACTTTATTCTCACAGTAAAGGATACTCTTGGCTCAAGAAACTTAATTACCTCTCCACCCCAAAGTGACTGTTATTGTTGTCCATGGAAATATTTTATTTAAAAATGAGTAGAAAGCGGCTGTCAATATTCACACAAAGGTGCTGTGAACAAAATCAGAAAATTAGAATCCGTCATTTCAGCGATAAAAATTTTTCTCCAAAGCAAGCACGAGGCAAGAGAAAATTGTGATACATTGCAAAATAGTAAATATGCTTTAAATTAGAAACTCAAAGCCCATGAAAGTGGGCATAAGACCCAAAATATGCAAAATAAGAATGGTCTAAATTCAGAAAAACAACTGAAGAAAAAAAATCATCATACAAGCGAGCCCTAAATTGTAACTGACGTTTGAAAGACAGCTTGGCTGGAGGTAAAAACATTTGGCTCATGCTGTTATTGTCTTGAGTTTTTTGAAAATGGTATTCCATTGTTGTCCTCTTTTCCATGTTGCTGTTGGGAAGTTTGGTGGCAAACTGATTTTCATTCTGTTAAATTTACTGCAACTTTTTGTCAAGAGGCTCCAAAGATTATTTCTTTACATTTAAATTCTACTAACTGGCACTGGGATTTTTCTTGGTGTTAACCATTCTAATCCATTTTCCCAAGTACATGTTGGGTCATACAAGTATGATGATGGAGGCCCTGTTTTTATTTCTGGAAAGCCTTTTCTTTTATTATACTTTTAAATATTAGTTTTGGTTTATTGATGCACAGGGAATACATGGGTATAAAAGGATTATCAAATAAAGATTGTGACAAACCAGACAGTAGAACGTTATGTAAAGAAAAGGGGAGTACAGGTATTATAAAAGAAAGTAATAGAAATGTAACCACACATTTTTTTTAGTAAAGCATCATAAGAATGGAGAGGCAATAATCCAATGTACTCAATTCTAATACGAAGACAATAGATGATCTAATACAAGGTGGGGGTGGGGAATGAGGGAGGGTGGAGGGGGAGGAAGGAGGCAGATGGGGTTAGCCCTGGTTCTGTGTACCCTCAATGAATCCCCAACAACAACAAAAAAAAAAAGGAAAGAAAAGAAATGTAACTAATCACTAGCTAGAACAAAATTACAAACCTTCCTAAATGTGAAGACAAGAGCCCATGTAGATAAACACAGTAAATATGATATACACAGTGTGATGGATCTTGTGATATGTAAATTTGGCTACATTACAGTCCCCTAAGCTAGGTGTTGCTTTTAATCCACTTGTTTCTGCAAATAAAACTGTGACCCCCTCCTTTCTTCTGATTTTCATTTGCCTGAAATATTATTTTCCAACCCTTCCCCTTGAGTCTTGTTTTATTTTTAGAGGTTAGATTTGAGGTTAGCCGCCACAATGCCTGGCAATTTTTAGAGATGAGATCTCGTTCTGGCTCAGGCTGGTCTCGAATTCATGAGCTCAGGCAAGCCAGAGTACCAGGATTACAGGCATGAGCCATTGCAAAAAGTATACATTTTAGGATATAGTAAATGATTTTCAGAGAAGCGACTCAGGAAAATCTTATGATCAATCAAAATATCACATTAATATTATAAAATACTGTTTATTGTATGATATAAGATAATATTTTTCTTACAATTTGTAAGTTCATGTATCATACGTGTATCATATATCATTGCAGATCAATTAAAGCCCCTAATCCACTGATTTTAAGGGAGAGAGATTATCCTAAGTAATTTCAGTGGGACTGACTAAATCAATCAGGAAGTAGTAAAAGTAGGGCTGAGGTTTCTTCAACAGACACTCACATATCATCATCTCTACTATATTTTACATATAATAAAGTATTTTAAGGTAAATATTGACATTTCATACCTTTAACACATACTAAATACTTTTTTCCTATTTTTTGAAGAGGGGTCCCTCCATTTTCATTTGTGCTGGTGTTACCGGAATCTTCAGTAGGTCCTTGGTCTTGAGAATTCAAAGAATGAACCCTCGGACCACAGATCAGTGGTAAGAGAGGATTTATTAGACAGAAAGGAATACAGAGGAGTAAAAAGCACCAGAGTTTCTGGCAAAGGGAAAGTCCCAAGTAGGAGGTCTCTGCATGGATCCTTTGTCTAGGAGTTTATTGAGATTTTTATTTGGCCAGGACTTGGTAGGTAGAAAAACACCTTTTCAAAGTTAATAAACATATTAACCAATGAATGAATGCGGTCCCTCCAGCTCAGGGTAAAATATCAGGGTGTTCCCTTCCTGAAACTGTGCAGACCTAGGAAACTAGGGTCCTTTGTCTAGCCTTAAATGGGGGAACCCTGTATCACTGCGACCCACAAATTATGTACTTAACTTTTTCCTGAAATGAACATTACAAGAAAAACAAATTATAAACTGATATCCATCATGAACACAGACACAAATATATTTATTAAAATATTGGGCAGTGCCTGTGGATCAGTGAGTAGGGCACGCCAGCCCCATATACCGAGGGTGGCGGGTTCAAACCCAGCCCCTGCCAAACTGCAACAAAAAAAATAGCCCCGCGTTGTGGCAGGTGCCTGTAGTCGCAACTACTCACTCAGGAGGCTGAGGGAAGAGAATCGCCTCCAGGGATCCTCTAACTTTTTAAACAGAGGGCCAGTTCACTGTCCCTCAGACCATTGGAGGGCCAGACTGTGGGCCCCGGGACAAGTCCATTGCTAAGTAGGACAGGCAGTGGCAGCAAAAACACCCGGCGGGCCAGATAAATGTCCTAGGTGGGCTGCATGTGGCCCGTGGGTGGTAGTTTGAGGACGCCTGGCTAGCCCAGGAGCTGGAGGTTGCTGTGACACTACAGAACTCTACCGAGGGCAACAAAGTGAGACTTTGTCTCTAAAACAAACAAAAAAAGTAAACAACTTGAATCCAGCAATATATAAAAGGTGTAATATATTATGAACAACTGATGTTCATCTCAAGAACCAAAGCTCTATTTAATATTTGAAAATGTGTCAATTTAATAATATTAGAAGAAAACTATCTTAAAAACCATATGCTAATTACAGAAAAGGTAGAAACTCTTTCAACCCGAACAAGGTATCTAACAAGGTAGCTAACAATATTTAATGGCAAAATACTAAATGATTTCCCCTTAAGGTTAGAAACAAGGCAAAAATGTCTCTATTCACCATTATACTGGAGGCCCTGGAAAGTGCAATATAGAAAGAGAAATAAGTAAAAACACAGATTGAAAAGGAGTAAAGTTGAACTGTTTTCTGTTTTTCACATCCAACATGATTAATTGCATAAAAAACCTGAGAAATCTTTAAAAATACCAAAGTTACAAACATATACAATATATAAAAATCAACTATATTTCTGTGTACAATCAACAAGTAATTTGAATATTAAAATGTAAAAATATTTCCAAAGACATCAAAAATATAAGATACATATATAGTTTTATGAGATACATATTTAATGAAAAATGTGTCGGTCCTCTACACCAAGCATTCAAAGCACTGGAGACCTAAATAAACTGAGGAGTATAATTTGTTTGTGGCTTAGAAGACTCAACATTTCAATCTTAGAATTATTCACAAATTTTTCCCTACTTTTAATGGCATTCTGATCAAAACTTCAGTAGCATTTGCTAGTAGAAATTGGTAAGATATTTCTAAAATTGATATGGCAGTGCATCTTGGCTAGAATAGCCAAAAGAATCATGAAAAAAAAAACTATTAGAGTATTTAAATGATCTGATGTCAAGAGCTAAAATAAAGCTACAGTAATTAAGACAGTATAGTATCTACATAAAAAAGTAGTGCAATGAAACCAAATAAAGTCACAAAAAAGACCAGCTCACATATTACCAAATGATTTTTGACAAAGGCACCAAGATCTTAGAACAACTAGATACCAATATTGGAAAAAAATGAGCATTGATTTATCCTTTACACAATTAAAAAAGGCAACTCCATAAAGATTATAAATAACAAAAACGAAAACTTTTAGATTCTTAGAGGAAGCCAAAATATTATCTTTGTGAACTGGAGGTTAGGCAAAGTTTTCTCAAATAAAATGCATAAAGCACTTAAGTAAGTTGAACTGATAGAATAGCCAGCAGAAAAGTGGTAACTAGAGGATGGGAAGGGGAGGAGGAGAGATAGCGAAAGGTTGATTAACGTATACAAAATGACAGCTAGGTAGGAGGAATACATTCTAATGTTCTATGTACTATATTTTATCGTTTCAAATAGCTAGAAAGAGGATTTTGGATGTTCCATATACAAAGAAATGATAAAATGTTTTGAGTGATGAGTATTCTCTCTTTTTTTTTTTTTTTGAGACAGAGCCTCAAGCTATCCCCCTGGGTAGAGTGCCATGGCATCACAGCTCACAGCAACCTCCAACTCCTGGGCTCAAGCGAGTCTCCTGCCTCAGCCTCCCAAGTAGCTGGGACTACAGGTG
>CAUYTI010014332.1:0-18399 GCA_963575145.1 Galago senegalensis | reverse complement strand
CTAACCCTAACCCCTAACCCTAACCCTAACCCTAACCCCAACCCTAACCCTAACCCTGCCCTAACCCTAACCCTAAACCCTAACCCTAACCCTAACCCCTAACCCTAACCCTAACCCTAACCCCTACCCTAACCCTAACCCTGACCCTAACCCTAACCCTAAACCCTGACCCTGACCCCGACCCTAACCCTAACCCTAACCCCAAACCCTACCCCCAACCCCTAACCCTAACCCCAACCCTAAGCCTAACCGCGACCCCAACCCAACCCTAACCCTAACCCCTAACCCCTACCCTAACCCTACCCCTAACCGTAACCCTTTACACTAACCCTCACCCCCCCAAACCCTAAACCGAACCCCTAATTCTAACCCTAACCCTAACCCCAACCCCAACCCTAACTGTAACCCCAACCCCAACCCCAACCCTAGCCCTAACCCTAACTCTAATCCCTAACCCCATCCCTAACCCTAACCCCAACCCTACCCACTTAAAAACAAAAAACATGTTACCTTTATATTTTATAGACTGGGAGATCTTTTTAACATTTACTATGCTATAAAACAACATTACTTACTCTTTAACTCTAAAAATATGAAAATAACCCCCCCAAAACAGAACAGCTCTTTAAAAAGATATCCTCACTCTTTGCAATTACTAACTTTTTTATCAATAAAAATAAATTTCTTAATCTCTTCCACTTCTCTGTCAGTTAACTTAAATGACAGACTCATCATTCCAACAACAGCCACACTCTCTCAAAGGAAAAGCACGAAGGTACTGGGTGAGCTACACTAATAAGCCTGAGCTGCAGGTGTCTGCAGACCGCTGGGTTAGGGTTAGGGTTCTTGCACCTTCTGCAACAGCCACACCTGGTGAAGTGAAGTGGCCAGTGGATTAAACTGTCAGGTAGGAACCGGGTATTTACCGATTTGGGGTTCAATGGTCGCCAGCCAAGACAGTATCACTGTTTTAGGTCAAATACCTGGGAGTACTTTGTGTGCAGTGGCAAATCTGATACAGCAATCAGTCGTCACTGGGGAATCTGAGGGGGAAAAGAGCGCTATTTGCGTGCTGCTGTTGCAAGTTCCCTAGACGTATAAAATTACGGGAAGTAAATGACTTTTTAAAGACAGTCTCACTCTGTCGCCCTGGGTAGAGGGCTTAGAGTCACAGCTCACAGCAACCTCGACCTCCGGGCTCCAGAGGTCCTCCTGCCACACCCTCGGGAGCACCTCGGACTCCAGGCACCACCACCACGCCCGCCAGAAGTAAACGCTTCTGTAAACAACCCTGTCAACTCCCCATCAGGAAAGCAGAGACATCAAACTTGGCTGCAAGAGCCGAGCCCGACCCAAATCCAGCTCACCACGGCTGTGGAACCAAACGCCCAGGTAACTGCTGTCACTTTAGTGTGGAGAAGCCTCTGAGTGGACATTACATCAGCAGCCAAAGCCACTCGTGCGTAGAAGACCTCTGCGTGATGGATACAGTGGGCTCTCCGTTTCCCACACGGAGCCTCCTCCCGGGTCTCTGAACACCAGCTGCCCCTCAGCAGGCGGAGCTGGGACGGGAAAGACACAGTCACGGTTGACCCCGGCGGCCTGAGCTCGTTGTGCTGATGCGGTGGCGGCGCTTCATCCACTCAGGCAGGGCGGCTTTGAGGAGTCGCGCATTTCCTCCGCCCCACGCACAGCAGAGCTGTGCGTTCTCTCACGCCGGCCACGCTGAGGAGGTGGTTCCTCGTCGTCTCACGCCAGCGCCCACGCCTCGGGAAGGACAGGCTGTTCGCCCGCTGCTGGCCACAGCGGGCACTGCAGCCTCGCGGCACTAGGTGCCTCCAAGAATGGGGTGAGACCTCAGCTCCAGTTCCTGTCCCACCATACCCCGCTCCTGGAGCTGTCCCTATCCTAATCCCCAGACCCTGGGAATGTTCCTGCACTTGTTGAGAGGAGCTTGGCTATGTGATTAATTTAATGATTTTAAGACTGGAGATGATACAGATTACCCTGGGAGGGCCCAATGTAATCGCAAGAGTCCTTGCAAGAGAGAAGCGGGAGGCCAGAGGGACAGGACGTTCTGTTGTGGGCCTAGAGGTGCTGACACAGGGCCATAAGCAGAAGCCTGCTTGAGAGGGAGAAAGAGGAGAAGGACGGAGAGAGGAGGGAGAGAGAGGAGTGAGAGGAGAGAGAGGAGACAGAGGAGAGAGAGAGTGAGAGAGAGAGAGAGACTGCCTCTGACATCACAGAAGTCGGGGAGTGCAGCCAGTGCCTCAACTTTAGACTCCTTGTGGGGTTTAAGTCACTGTTCATGGTAATTTGTTATGGTATTAGGAATCTAATACAACTGGAATTTGCTACTCAATCCAAAAACCAATGAAGTCATGATCATCTTTAAAACAACAGGTAAAAGAATGAGGCTCTGCCCTATTTCATCTCTTCTTATTCTGCATGGTGCATCCTAGGGTCTACATTCATTATCTCCACTTCTTCCCCTCAAATTCTTAAGGATTATTCCTCTAGTCCAACTTTCAAACAGAATCTTCACTGACGCTCCTCTCCGGAATAACCCAGGTGACGATCCACCGATTACTATATCCAAATGAGCTACAGGCGGCAACCTATGAATCTATTCCTGACAGTGACGATTTTCTGACTTCCTGAAGCTTTCACCATCAACAAAGGAAAAGTTATTGCTATTAGTACAATATACCCATAGCATTTTGCACACTTCCTTATTAAAATATTTGCCTCATATTTTAGTTATTGGTAAACATTTTGTATCAACAGAAAAATGAGTTCTCCTAACCCTAAACTGAACCTAACTATAATGATAGCACTAAACCATAACCCTAACACTAACACTAACTCCTAATGCTAAGTCTACCCTAACCTTAACCCTAACACCTAACCCAAACCCTAAACCCTAATGCCTAACCTAACCCTATCCCAACCCTAACGCTAAACCCAACCCCAACCCTAATCCTAACCCTAACCCCTAACCCTAACCATAACCCTAACCCCTAACCCTACCCTAACTCCTAAGTCTAACCCCTAACCCTAATCTTAACCCCTAACCCTAACTCCTAACTCTAACCCTAACCCTATCCACACACCAGTCCAGAATTTTCCTCCTGGTTAACTTTGTGAGTGAGGTGCTGAATGTGTGCTGACTTTTGTATGTCTGTCAGGCTTCTCCACCCCACCCCCACCCCACCCCCAAGTACTGGGAGGCAGTTCTGATTAGGGACAGCCTTCAGAAACAGGGTGAAGATTCTTTCAGGTTTGTAATTCATTTTTTCTGTGGAGTCAGATCCAGTACTGTTTGCACAATGAGGTCCCTACATCATTATGTTTGTGAAACAATTGTATTCAAATAAAGTTTAATGTTTCAAACTCCCCCACCATGTTATTCACTTAACTATCTGTCCATGTCAAAGAATTGAGAGTAACAGAGCCTCAGACTAGCATTTCCTGGTGGGGCTGCACATTATTCCAGGCACTAGTACTCTGTTGCTGGACTGGATTGTTTGTAATGTGTCTGTTTTATCATATAAGCAGCTATTTTCTCAGCATAAATTCCTGAAAGCTGAATTTCTTCATTGGTTGTGGCAGCTCTGGGGTTAGACTATGGATTGTGGCACATTCACCCGTCCACATGACAATCTCAGAGCAGGGCTGTGTTTGGGCTGGGCAGGGGTCAGCAACCCTGAACCCAGAGAAACCAGGCTCTACACAAGCCCTGGGGAGCTCTAAAGCTAGCCTGTGAGAGACACATGCAGAAAGGACTTCCTTCCCATAGGATAACAGGTGTAACAGAATGGAGAGCCATAGCTGGGGGACCCGAGTGTGGGGTGAAGAAGAGAAGAACGTGACAGCAGAGAAGAACGGGAGCTTCAGGGTACCATGTCTTGAGGATGTAGCACTCCTCACTGTGCCCTGGCAATCCATGGTCCAGGAGGTGGAAGAAGAGGAGGGCACTGATACCAGCCTCCTGGGGGCTCCAAGCCTTGGTGCTGAGCTTCCAGCATGTGCAGAATGAAGGGGACAGCTGCCTACAGAACCCAGAGACCTGGCAAGGAGGAGCCTGGGTAGCATCTGGTCACAGTCAGAGGCACAGGCTTCCTGAGGACCCCCAGGGCATTGTGTTCCTCCTGTCTTTGGTAGGCAGAAGGCTCATTCCTGAAAGTTCTATGACTCTGACTTGGCCAGCTGCATACTGTCCATTTGGGGAAAAATAGACTAAAGTCTCTGGGGCTGACCCCTTAGCTAAGCCTGGACTTCCCAAGAAGGGTCACTATGCAATGGGTCAGAGGTCCTATCTGGGTGGAAACTGGAAGTCCCTCTTTACCCCCTCCACTCAGCACCTGTGGAGAAGAGCCTCTGTCCTCTGCATCTTGGCCATCCCCCCCCAGTGTTCCCTCCCCTTTCTGTGTTTACCCCTTGCCTGTCTGAGAGAAGATGTTTGGCCTCAGAGTCTGTTCTGCCAGCCTGGGCCCAGAGGACATTGGTGAGACACCATGACCAGGTACCAATTCTTTCTGTGCTTCATGAGTAACCTTTCCAACTGGCATTAAAAGGGACATGATGGCTATTCCCAAGTGCTGAAGGCTGGGGGAGAGGTCAGACGTGGTGTGAGTGGTGGGGTTTGGTCAGTCCTGGGCTTTCTGGGCTCCAGGCACAGCAGGTAGAGGCCATGGATGTTTCCATGGATAATTCCCCCCCATCCACATCTTCCTATTGGCCTCGGGAGGCTGAGTGCTAACTCCTAGACAGTCAGGGAAGGAAGTGACCACCCAGAGGTGGCTGTGACCTGTAAATGACCCTGCTTCTGTCTCTCATCCTATTGTGGGTGGGTTTGGGGAGGCAGCTGCATTTGGGGAAGAGAGTGGTGAATTGAGCAGAATGTGCTTCTATTAGTCTTTCAGGGCTGCCATAACAAAATACTACAAATGGGGAGGCTGAAGATAACATTGTCCCATCGTTCCAAAGAAGGCTGGAATACAGATGTCAGCATGGCCATGCTCCCTCTCATGGCACTAGAGGAGGATCTCTTTAACCTCTTTCCAAGTTCTGGTAGTTTCTGGCTTCTGACAGCAAAGCTCCAATCTTTGTAAACCTTCTTCCCTGTGTGCACATGTGTGTCCAAATCCCACTTTTTATAAGGTCGATCATAGTAAATTAAGGCTGGCTTTAATGACTTACTTCATTTACCAAAACCTTATTTCCATATAAGGTCATATTCACAGGTACTGGGTAAGGACTTCAACATATACATTTTGGGAAACACAATCCTAAATAACTTAATTAGAATAGATTTTGTTTATTCTTTGGGGTATAAAATTCTGTATATTTTGACAAATGCTAGGCCTATACCTTAGTGCTCACCCCATGGCTCCAAACCATATGACCTCATATGCTCTCATACACTGTTAAATGCTGTCAAATGCTATGATATGTTCCCATATGTGCTCATCCACCCTCATATGCTCTCATGCACCATTATTTGCTCTCATATGGTGTTGGATATTCTCTCACACGCTCATAAGGTCCCATATTCTCTCATATGCTGTCATGTGGCCTCATACAATTTCCTGTGGTCTCGTGGTGCTCATACATTCTAATATACTCTCATAAGCACTCATATGCTATCACCTGCTACCATATGCTTTCATATGCTCTGGTACTCTCATTTAGTCTCATACTCTTATATAGTTGTTCTGTGCTCTCCAGTGCTTTCATATGCCATTATATCCTCTGATCTGTTTTCATATGTTCTCATATGCTACCATATGCTGTCTTGCACTCTCATATATTCTAAATTCTTCCATAAGCACTTCTGTTCTCTCAGATGCTTTCATACGCTGTCATATGTTTTCATATGAAAACATACAGCCTCATATAGCCTCATATGCTCTAATACACTCTCATATATTTTCATATGATCTCATATATTAGAGCCTCATATGCTCTAATACACTCTCATATATTTTCATATGATCTCATACACTTTCCTAGGCACTCAAATGCTCTAATATGCTCTCATAAGCTCTCATATGCTCCCATATGTTGTCAAATGCTCTAACACACTTTCATATACTCTCATGCACTCCCATATAGGCTTCTACACTCTCAGATGTTTTATATGCTGTCATGTGTTCTCCTACACACTCATACGGTTTCATATGCTCTCAGTCTCTTGTTCTGTTACATGCTCTCATATGCTGCCATATGCTGTCATACGCTCTCAGCACCCTCCCGTATAGTCTTCTATGGTCTCAGATGCTTTCATATGCTCCCATTTTTATAGGCTGTTATAGTCTCTCGTTTGCTGCCATATATTCTCAGGCACTCTCATACAGCCTTATATGGTCTCATACACTTTCATATGCTCTTATTCATGCACACATGCTCACATATGCTGTCATATAGTCTCATACAATTTTATATGCTCCCCTACACTCTCAAACACTCCTACATGTTCTCATGAGCTCTCATGTGCTACCTTATGCTCTCACATGACCTCATACGCTCTTGTACACTCTCATACCCTCCCATATAGTCTTCTATGCTCTCAGATGCTTTCATATGCTGTCATATGCTCTCTTATGTTTTCATGCACTCTCATATGTCCTCATTTGCTCTCATATGCTCTAATATACTGTTATATACTCTAATACGCTGTCATATGTTCTCATATGCTCTCATAGGGCCTCATATGCTCTCATACACTGTCACACAATGTTAAATGCTCTCATATTCTGTCACATTCTCTCGTACGCTCTCATATGGCCTCATATGTTCTGATATACTCTCATATTCCCTCATACATGCTCACATCCTCTCATACACTCTCAAATGGTGTCATACAATCTTATATGCTCTCCTATGCTCTCAGAGTCTCTCATAAACTGTTGCATGCTCTTATACGCTCTCATATGTTCTCTTATGCTCTCATATGCTGCCATGTGCTGTTGTAAGCTCTCACACATTTTCATATACTCTCATACCCTCCCATGTAGTCCTCTTTGCTCTCAGATGCTTTCAAATGTTGTGATATGCTGTTATAAGCTCTCATGTATTTTCATAGGTTCTCATAGGTCTCGTATGCTCTCTATGTTTTCATATGCTGTCTATGAACTCATGTTCTTCTAGGCTTTCTTTC
This sequence comes from Galago senegalensis, assembly GCA_963575145.1. Classification (NCBI taxonomy): domain Eukaryota; kingdom Metazoa; phylum Chordata; class Mammalia; order Primates; family Galagidae; genus Galago; species Galago senegalensis. Next base: position 11,237 of record CAUYTI010014332.1, on the reverse strand, counting down.
TTTCTTCCTTTTTTTTTTGTGGAATAATTGCATAGTGCTTTTAGGGTACTAAAAGAATAACATACATTATACCTGATAGATAATTTTTGATCCCTTAGCCGCTTCCTTCACACTCCCCTTCTGAGTCTCCAAAGTCTATTAAGACTGTATGTATGACCACACACACCCATTATTTAGCTTCCACTCATAAGTGAAGACAAGTGGTAAGTGTTTTTCCATTCCTGAGATACTTCACTTAGGATGATGGGTTCCACCTACATCCAAGTTGCTGTAAAGAATCTTATTTCATTCTTTTTATGGATGAGTAATAGTCCATAATGTTGAGCATTTTTAAGTATTTCTGTTGGTCATTCGTATATCTTCTTTTGGAAAAAAATAACAGGGTTATCTTTTTTCTTGCTGATCTGTTTCAGTTTCTCATAGATTCTGGGTATTAGTCTTTTGTCAGATACATACTTTTTGAATATTTTCTCCCATTCAATAGGTTGTCTGTTCATTCTGTTGATGATTTCTTTGACTCTGCTGAAAAATTTTAGCTTAATTAAGTCTCATTTATTTATCTTTGTCTTAATTGTATTTACGTTTAGGGCCTTAGTCATAAATTCTTTGCCCAGGCCAGTGTCCCCAGTTTTTCCTACAATTTCTTCTAGACTGTTTATGGTATCTGCTGCCAACTTCACTTTCTCACTGTACTTTGATGCCAATGTCTCTCACTGCCCACTCCAGGCCCACCTTGGCTATTATAGCCACCTCAAACTGGTCATGCTCTTTGCTCTTTTACAGATTATCCTTTGGCCATAGCTACCTCCTCATCCATGGCTGTGGCTCCCCTTGGTCATCTAGTTCCATTCATGCTTCTGTCCTTTTGGGTCCCTGAACACATATTCACTCCAGGGTTTAGCTTTCATGCCCATCTGCTCTTTACCCCTTCTCCTGTGTGTCCACGTGGCTATCTTCACCCTTCCACAGCATCTCCCAATTGCCACCTCTTTTACTCTACTGCCACTGCTTCCTTCCTTATTCTTTAGAGCTTGTGTCACTACCTGGTATTTTAGAATTTACACATTACATGTCTCCTCTTAATATGGAAGTCCCTGAGGCAGGATCCTCCTGTCTGCTGTGTCCCTGCTTTCCCAGAGCTGAAAACAATGTCCAGCACATTGTTGGCATATAACAATTTGTTAACTGAATGAATAAATTACTACATAATTATTTTTACTTCAATCTTATTTCTATGAATGGTTGTAGATTTCATTAACTCAATTCTATGCTTAATGCTGCTAACATGTTCTACTTTCACCAACATATCGATAGAAACATATATGACCTTTGTATGTCTCTGAAACAATGCTGAATTGTTTGAGTACAATTGTTGGAGGTTACTGTAAGCTGTGATGCCATGGTACTCTACTGAGGGTGACAAAATGAGACTCTGTCTCAAAATAATTTAAAAAAAGAAATTAGGAAACTATATCAAAAGTCTTATATTATTTGTTTGGCAAAAAGTGATTGCTTCCACTTCTGAAAATCTACAGGCTTCACAGGCTTTCCATGACAACAGCCCTTTCCTGTTTCCTTAATATTTTAATGTGCACATATCTGTCATATCCTCCTTTAGGATGAGGAAAATGCCTTATTCATCTCTTTATCCCCTCACAGTACCGGCTCAGGAGCTAACAGATAATGCATAGCTAAATGAGTTTAGTGAGTATTTATTAAATGGAGTAAAAAATAGGTTTTGTTTTTTTTTTTACTCCAGAGAGAAGAATGTTTTGATCACTGCAGGAAAAAACTCTACACCTCACTAGAGTTGGGTATCTGGTTGGATGTTATCTTATGTTATAAACCTATTGTTTCTTATATGTAAATCTTATTTAAACAAGCTCAATGTAGGGTCTATACATAAAGGAAAAGCATGCTGCATTTCTCTTGAAATTCCTACATTGTTTGTCCAGTGGGCTAAATGATTCACTGAATTGCAGAATAAAAAGGGACTGTGGTCTGATTGATTATATCAAAGTCATCTAAGAAGGCTTACAAAATGCCTTAGGCTGAATTAGTATTTCTGGGACACAGTTATATGCACTGTTAGAAATTCACAAAGTAATTCTGTTCTGCACATAAGTTGGGACCCATGAATATAATCAAGATTTCCCCAAATACAGATCAATTAACCTGAGGAGGACCAGGGAATTTAGATGATTCTCTAAGGGGGAAGTGTTAGTGTTCTTTCCACTCCTGGTGAGCTCACAGGTCTGACAGTGGGTCATCCCTGGACCCTTGGATCTGCCTGGGGATGAAAGAGCCTGACCTCAAGCTTGAGCTTCCCAACTGCCTCTCTGAGACCCACTCTACATTTCTGGATACACCTGGGCATGGGGAGGCTGGAGTCTGTGCTCATTGGGCAGTTCTCAGCCAGGGACTTGGACAAGGCTGGAAGAAACTGCTTCTGGCCTCTATCCTAGGAGCAGATGACTCTGACACGGGTTCTACAGGCTGCCAGAAGGTCCTGGTGACCAGCAGTAATGCCTTTGTGTGTCTGCTTTCCCTCTATTCCCATTTCACTTTTTATGGTCTTTCATTCTTGCTCTCTGGAACAACTTCTGAGATAAGTATACACACACAGTCCTGGCCTTGGGTTAGGCCCTCGGGATGAACTTGAGGCCAGAGCTGGCAGCACAAATCCTGCCTACTGGTGAGTGTCCAACATTGGTACCTCCATGACACATGTCTGTGGTGAGTGGGAACAGAAGCATCTGCACACAAGAGTCCTTGGGTTGCGTGGTAGCTCTGACAGTTGAATGATTTAGGGGAAACTAATGATTAAATTATCTGTACTGATTGTGAACTTAGTTGGCTTTTAGTAACAGTTTTAGCAGCCTTAAAAAAGGAATGACAGACTTAGGATTTAGTGAGCTGGCAAGAGCTGATCCTTGGCATTACTGGTTTGGCTTCCAGAATACAGCCTGCCTTATGAGAAGGGAGGAAGAGATAAGCTCTGCTGGTGTTGAGGGCAGGGAAGAGGCTCCAGAGGTGGAAATATGAGGGTGGGAGCACAGAGAATGTTGCCCTTAATGAGAGAGGAGGGGATTCAGGCATCATCCTGTAGCTTGGGTGCTGACCCAAGTTGAGATTGGAGAGTGAGCTGGCTTTCCTAAAAGGTTCAGAAGGGCTGGCTGGTGTTGAGATTGGCAGAGTGAACTGGCTTTCCTAAAAGGTTCAGAAGGGCTGGCTGGTGGCACCAAATTGTTAGGAGCAAGGTAGCAAATTGCCATGAGAGCAAGAAGGAAGGTCTGAGTACGTGTGAGCCTCAAGCTAATAATGGCCACTGTTAACCCAAACAACTATTTCATGCAGGTCACTGCTGCTCAGGCCCTAACAAAGGCAGATGGGTCCAAGGCTGCTATTGTAGATAAGTTGGGGAACTGGACTCCAAGGTACCCAGGGCACTCTGTGCACCCAGTAAAGCATTAACTGGCTGTAAATTTCATCTAACTGGAAATGCTTTGAAGATACAGCTGCCTTGAAAGCAAGAGATATTTTGACTTTGTAACCTATAAGGGGGGAATCTGTTCAATGTATATTATGCTGATTAATAAAATTTCTGATGCTGCTTTTGCTGTGATGGTATAAAAATAACAACGAGACACGGGGCGGGGGGGCAGAACAGTTCTTTGAGGAGATATCTTCACTGTTATCCTGGGCTGGCTTTTCTATAAATAAGAGTGGAACTATTGATCTCTCATCCACTTCTCCATTGATTGGTTTGGGTGACAGGCAGACAGACTCCTTGACCTGGCAACAGAGCCACAGGCCACAGCTATGGCCAGTTGCATGAGGCATTTCCAGTGGAGAAACAGGGATGCTGACTGAGGGTGTTACTTTAACTGCATGACAAACAAAAAAATCAAGTTGCAGAGACATCCATGATGTGCTGTCAGAAGGTCACTGTGTGTGTTAGAAAGAAAGAGGCAGGTGCAGGAGCCAGAGCAGGGAGAAGACTTCAGAGACTTTCAGTGAGCAGGCAAGAGGGATGCTGTGAGCTGGAGAGCAGATGTGGTGCTGAGAAGGGTGGGTAGACAGGTGATGCTCACATTCTGCTTAAGCCCAAGGTGTGTGGAACCAGAGCTCGGGGAGGATGGGATGAGCCAGCAGCTCCAGACACAGACACTAAAGCCAGTGGCTAGTATTGCCACTTACCCCCTTGTGTGAGAGCATCTGGAGAGATGGTGTAGATAAGAAGACAGAACCAGTGACACAGTCGGGGGCATGGTGGGGGAACAGGACAGAGCAAAGGACCCAGAACAGGCACAGCTGGGGCTGGAGGAAGCTGGAGCAGAGATACTGGGGAAATGGGAACGGACAGCACAACCTGCTATTCCACACCCCATTGAAAGTCTGAGTGACAGCCAAGGACAGAGGGAAGGAAACAGTGGACTTGGTATAGTGGAAGTCAGTGATGATGGTGATGAGACCACCCTGTAAAGCCACAGCAGAAAGCTTTGGGGTGTGGACCGAGTGTGTGCTGGCAATGTCAGTTACATGTGGGAAGGGAGGCCTTAGGCTCCAGACCTGCAAAAGGACTCTCATCTCCACAAAGAGACCTGTGACCCTATTTTGAAACTATTCTGTTGCATTTGATGGTCTAAAATATTTAGGAAGGAATGATCTGATTTCTTAAAGATATCAAGTGGTAAGACTTACTTTCTAGGAAAAGAAGTTACAAGTCAGTTACATATGAATGTCATGAGTCTCCGTTTTGAGGGTGGAAATTCAGAAAGGTGGTAAAGATTAAACAAAACCCCCTGGTATAGAGCTTGAGGAGAAAATAATGGATAGCAAATCCCATGATTGTCCAGGAGGGATGAGACTGGTGCGGAGCACCTGTCCTGAGGCCACTGAGAGTGAGGGAAAGGCCCAATGTACTTGGTGACAAGAATGAGACACTATCCAAACTTTGGGACACTTTAGTTCACTTTTAATTTAATACTGAACTCTGAAAACAAAGTAGAATTTACAAAAACATAGTAGTAACAAAGGTTTATGTTTATGTAGATGAAACACATGTGTGTGGGTTGCATCTCAGCACTGACCGCCTTCATCACCAGGGTCTAAGCACAGCATGAGCCCCACCACTGTTCCCCATAGATCAGAGTGGGCAGAGGAAACAGAGGAAGCAGAGACAATCTTCCACCACGTGGTTAGTAAAGGTCCAGCATGTTCAACTGGAAAAGCTTCATTTGTAGCAATACCCAGCCTTGCAAGGCTGCTAAGGGCAGGAAACAGCCATCCCCCAGTCCCACTGGCCTCCAGTCAGTAGCACCCAAGGACCGGAGGTGCCCAGGATTCACTACTATTTAAGCAAATGATGTTTTAGGAGACCAAACATTCTGTAGCTGTTAGGTAATGCTGCTCTGGCTCTTCCTTCAGCCTCTGATCAGACTCCTGGCTCTATCTAACCTGCTGTGGGCAGCTTTAGTCTGAGCCAGCTCTCACTGCAGAGATAGTGATTATCCCAGGAGAATCATGATTTTTCCAGAGCAGATTCTGTTTCATTTTCAGTCTGAGCTGAATTTGGTGTCTCTCAACCGTGAACTTCAAGCCCAGTGAAGGGAGTGCTGTGTTCTTTACTGTGTACAAAGGTGTGATTGAAGTGAGTCCACGGCAGGGCCCACACAGAGGCCTAATTATTTTACAGCTTCACTGAAATACTTTCCCCTCATATTTGCCAATTACAACTTGCGTTGAAAAGTAATGTCTATAATGGTAAGCTAAACCCAGAAAATAAATCATTTTTGACTTTATAATTTTTGCAAAGTCCAAACATCTGTTTAAGTAAAAATATGTCTTTGGTGAATAAAAATGTAATTTGAATTTCCAAAATCCTGGTTTTTATACCAGAAGTGAGGCTCAGCTGACACTTAAATGCTAATTCTCTTCATCAAAGGAAAAGATCACAACAAGGACATTAGTAAACTGGAAGAATTAAGGGTTGTTTTGTGATTCCTCGCTGTCATGAACCTCTGCTGGCTTTGCTTTTCCTTATAAGTAAATGCAAGGTGTTGCAGTCTCACTGCAGTCTCCTCCAGATGTGCCACCTACATAACTCACAAGGAGTCAGGACGTGAGTGTCCTGTGCTCTGATCATGAGCCACAGCTTATTCCATACAGAAAACACATGACATGAGGAGATAACTGAATATCTTGGGGGAAATAGGATCTTGTCCCCATTCCCACAGACAAAGCTGATGCTCTGTGGGAACCTCATTTCTGTGGCCAGCTACTTCCTCTCATGTGACAGGAGCAAAGAACAGCCAAAGATTTGGGATCCAACAGCCAGTATCTCAGAATCTTTGGGTTGGCGGCCCAAAATTTTCCATTTCTGTTCTCTGAGAAGTCAAGCGAATTGTAGGATTACGTGCAACTTTCCAATTTGTCTCTGTCTGGCAGCCAGAAAGTCCTTGCTTCCTGGAATTTGCTGAACAGAATGAACCAAGGCCACCTAAGCCCCTGCTGTCTATGTCCACTACTTTAAGGCTCATTCAAAATTGACCATTCCTTTGGGAAGAAAGAGCAGCATCCCACTAATTGCAGCCTTGTTTTGAGTATGTGTAATGTAGCATGTAGTAAACATCACTGTGGAGACTTCAAGATCATGCAAAGCCAAAATAGCTCTTGTTTATTTGAGCCTCCAGAACTGAAATTATCTAAATTACTTCCCCCAAAGATAGTATGTGTTTTGAACAAAATTGGATTGAAAATGGCTAGAATATCATTCCAGATTTGTGTAGAAAATAGAATGGTGTAGTTTTTTTTTTCTTAAATGAATAATTCCCCGTCTGCACACTGGTGGTAAGAATGTGACCTATTTCTGGGTGTTTGGGGAGGATTAGATGAGGTGATACACGCTGCATCACAGTCTGAAGAGACACACACATCTGAAATTACCTTCTGAATAAGTTGACCATCTTGAAGCAAAATAGTGATCAGTAGGTGCTTTTGCTTGAGTAGGACTCCTTTAATATTTAACAAATTCCAGTGAAACTAAGAACTCTGAGTAGTTTTCAGAGACCTGAACTGGGTATAGAATGGCTACACTTTTTAAATAAAAGAATTGTTTCTTATCTATTCTTTTCTGAATTATTGAATTAATTATTTTGAATTATTGAATTAATTATTTTGAATTATTATTTATTACTCTTAAAATTTATTCTTTATTTTTAATCAACAAATTATAGTTGTGTACATTTATGGAGTACAATGTGATGTTATGATCTTTGTATACTACATATGATGTGAAATAATTAAATCATGCTAATTAACACATCTATCGCCTCATATGCTTATCATTTTGAAGTAAAAGGATTTGAAATTTGCTCTCAGCAATTTTTAAATACACAATATTTTAGTATTAATTATAGTCACCACGCTGGCACAATAGATCTCAAAATTTTTTTCCTCCCCTCTAATTGAAACTTGAACACTTTGATCAACATCTTCTCGACTCCCTCCCAAGACCCTGGTGACCCCCACTGTATTATCTGCTTCTGAGTCTGACTGCTTTAGATTCCATATATAAGTGTAGTTACAGAGTATCTATCTTTCAGTGCCTGGCTTATCTTACTTTGCATAATGTTCTCCAGTCACCCAGGGTAGAGTGCCGTGGTGTCACAGTTCACATCAACCTCAAACTCTTGAGCTTAAGTGATTCTCTTGCCTCAGCTTCCCAAATAGCTAGGACTACAGGCACCCGCCACAACACCCAGATATTTTTTGGTTGTAGTTGGCATTGTTGTTTGGCAGGCCCAGGCTGGATTTGAACCTGCCAGCTCCAGTGTATATGGCTGTGCCCTAGCCTCTGAGCAACAGGCACTGAGCCAGTTTCCTCATTTTTAAAGGCTGAATAGCATTCCATTGTGTATACAGATCACATTTTCTTCATCCATTCATTCCTTGATGGACACTTAGGTTGATTCCACATCTTAGCTATCGTGAATGGTGCTGCAATGAGCATGGGGTGCACACACTGTCTTTGACATGCAGATTTCAATTCCTTCGGATATAGACCCATACATGGTATTAATGGGTCATATGGTAATTCCGGTTTTGGTGATTTGAGGAAACACCACTTTTTTATGATGGCTGCACTAATTTACATTCCCACCAACAGTGTGCAGGGATTCACTTTTCTCCAAATCTTCACCAACACTTGTTATCCTTCACCTTTTTGATAATAGCAATCCTAAGAGGTGTGGAATGATATCTTGATGTGATTCTAATCTAATGGTCAGTGATGTTGACCATGTTTTCATAGGTACTTTTCCTGTTACAATTGTTTTAACTTTCTATTTTGAAATAACTATAGCTTTGTAGGAAGTTACAAAAGTAGCACAGAGAGGTCCTACACACTACAGCACAGTGTCAGAACCAGAACTGTGGACACGAGGACAAGGTGTCAACACAAAACTGTCAACTTTGCTTTCAGCATAAGTTTGAAGAGTTCGCTTCTATTCTGTTGACTACAGAAGCAGGTAAAACTTTGGTCACCCCCTAAATATCTCTCCCACTGATAGTTATAGTGCTTTGTAATTTCCTTTGAATTACTTTGAAGCAAAAGGCTTTTGCTATTCCTCTGAAAACTTCTTGGTAGCTTTTATCAAACTTGTAGAACTGCAAGCCAATTCTGGCCCAAATCGTTGTGCTAAAGTTAGAATGTTTGAAACTATAACATGATTGTAACATTAAAATGTGAAAAATTACTTGAATATTTAAGAATAGATGATTTGGTAAATAACTTTTACAGACTGGACTGTTATTCAGTCCTTTAAAAATGGTAGTACAGGAAGAAAGATACTGATGGTGTGTCCCTACATGGAAAGGTTTATAAAGCAACATATTCAGTAGCTTTTCATGGAAAAAAACTTAAAATACTGTGTACTGAATTGTTAGAACTGTTTTATCAGTTTATTTTCATTTGATTAGATATTCTTCCTTTTGTAATCAGCTAATGTTGTATAATTTGCATATAATATAATTTACTCCTTTTGAGTACACAATTCAATGAGTTTTTAAAAATGTACATAGTCATGTAAACACCAGCACAATTGAGAACATGTCCTTAGAACTTTCCTATACTTGCCATGAGCCCCAGGCAACACCAATCTGTCACTATAATTTTTTCCAGAATTTCAAATAAAATGAAATCGTATGTTACATAGTCATCATGTCTGTTTTTTTCTTCTTCGAGTCACATAATGCTTCTGAGGTTGGTTTATACTGTCATGTATAGTAGCTCACTCTTTTTTATTGCCATGTCATATAACAACCAGTATAAATATACCACAATTTGTTTATCCTTTATCAACTGAAAGATATTTAACAATTTCCAGTTTTGACTATTATAAAAAAGCTGCTATGAATACACACATACCAGATTTTGCACACAGCTGGAGAATTACTGTGTTGAATGGTAACTGTACATTTAGCTTTATAAGAAATTGTACATTGTTTTTCACCATGGCTGTGCCATTTTCATCCCCACCAGTATACACCAGGGTTCCCATTTCCCTGTGTCCTCTTCAACACTTAGTTTAATACTTTCTAATTTTAGACACTCTCATAGTGATGTAATGGTGTCTCATGGGTTTTTCACTTAGATTTTCCTCATGACTAAGGGTGGTGAACATTTTCTCATCTGCTTCTCACCTCATTGCCCATGCTGAGTCTGTTATTGGTAATGCATTGGTTCAGATCTTTTACCTATTATTTTCAAATCAGGTCGTATCTCTTTTTATTATTGACTTTTGAGTGTTCTTTATATAGTCTGGATATTGCAGTTTTAATTTTAATTATTTATTACTAGTATGTAGAAATACAATTAATTTTTACATTTTGATCTTGTATCCTGAGACACTGTTAAACTCACTTTTAAATTCTAGTAACTTTTAAAAGGGACACTTTAAGACATATTATGTAGACAGTTATTTGGTCTGAGAGGAAAGAGCCTTCTACTGTGCATCACTTCTTTCTGTCTCTGTGGGTTTCTGTTCTTTTTCTTCCCTCCAGTACAATGTTAAATGGAAGGGAGTAAAGCACACAACCTTGCCTTGCTCCTGATCTTAGGGACAGGGATCCGTCTTTTACTCCTCAAAGATCATTAGCTATAGGTGTTTTGGAAATTTCCTTCTGTTTCTAGCCAGCTACATTGCATAGATATTGGATTTTATCAAAAATGTTTTCTGCATCACTTGGATTGAGTGTTCATTTTGTCTTTTTATTTTTATCTGTTAATATAATGAATGATATCAATTGATTTTTGAACATTGAAATAAACCTGCATACTTGGGGAGAAACACCTAGTCATGGAGCATGGTTCTTTTTATGTACTGCTGTATTCTATTTGCTGGTATTTTGTTAAGGACTTTGCTGTCTATGTTCGTGAGGGGTATTGGCCTCTGTAGTTTTCTTGTAATTTTTTTTTATCAGGTTTTGGTATCAAGATGCTAATATCATAAAATTGTAAAGCGTTCCTTTATCTTTCCCTTTTCTGGTTGTGTAAAAGTGAGTTATAAAAAACATTTGGATCAACGTATATTACTCAAACATCAGTTTTTATTTCAACATGTCAATATGTTGTTTATCATATTGCATCCTTAATCATCAGTGAAATATGCCTGTAATTTCCCCTTTATAATAACATATTTTTTCTAATTTTACTATCAGGGGTATCCAGACTAAGTAGAATGATTTTGAAGTATTTCTATTTCGATTGTCTATGAGACTTGGTGTGATCTGCTTTTTTTTTATAAATTATTTTTTACTTTTAATATAAAAGTATGACTAATATATATATTAGTCATCTTTTTTTTAGACTTTGGTAAAAACATAATAAGGAAAAAAATTTTGCTTGCTATTTGTATTTTGTCTTGTGTATTCTGTAACAAACAAGTAGTAAATGATTATGTATTCAAAAAAATTGCACAGCTCTTGTTAAAGCTATATTGATACGTACTTTCTATTTTGGTTGCTGATACAATACTATCTTTCTTTTTCTAATATTATTTTGTAATTCTTTTTTACATAGGAATATAATTGATTTTGTATAGTTATTTTGAAGTTAGCTACATTGCTGAATTTTTCTATTGTTTTTGGTAATTTGCAAGTAACTTGGTAACTCAGAAGTAATGAAATTTGTATTTTTTTTTTTTACAAACCATTGGGATTTTTAAATCATCATA